>JARKHS020023019.1:0-171454 GCA_030143305.2 Amblyomma americanum | reverse complement strand
TTGCGATGATAGAATCACATTACCGACCCGAATTACGAAAGGCAATGAAACACTGCTAGACCTTTTTGTGACAAATTTTGATAACATAGACATCACAGCGGGAGCTATATCATGTGGTCTTAGCGATCATCTTCCGATATTTGTTGTGGTAAAAAAGCAGAATTTAGAAGGATGCAAAAGCCGACCATCCAATTGTGTTCAGTCTATTACTATGTCAAATTTAGACACCTTCAGGACTTAACTACTGAAGTAAGATTTTACATACGTAATGGAGATAAAAAATGCCGATGAAGGGTACGAAAAGTTTATGAACCAGTTCCTGCAGGTTTACAGGCGACTATTCCAATAAAATTTTGAAGCTAGGTAAAAAAATCCGCAAGCCTTGGATAACTCTAGAAATGCGCCAAAAAATGAAAAATAATATGTTTAACGATCAGTTTATGAAAACAAAAGATCCTGCTAACTTAAAACAATTCAAGGCGTTCCGAAATAAATAAACAAGGAGGTTAAAATAAGCAAATCTAGACACATTTATTCCGAAATCCAGGGTTGCCTAAAGAAAGAGACCTCGTATGGAAAAATTTGACCACTGTTTTTAAACGTACGAAACATTCACCTAGAGTCGAGAAGCTGTCAATAAATGACTGTGAAGTGTCTGGCTGCGCCATTGCAGATTGCTTTAATGAATATTTACTTCATCATTCTGATCATGGCATAATTGAAGATTCTTACAATTTTATGTCCGTTAAAAAAAATAATTTGCATTTCAAAGCCCTGTAACAGAGGATCAAGATACAGCAGTTTTTTCTTCTTTAAATATAGTTCAAGTTGCGACAATGAAGGAGTGCAGACACGTCCGGTGCTATATGTGTTGGATGTCTTATATCCATGTCCATATTTAACCCATGTCTTTAACATTTGCCTAACGAGTGCATGTTTTCCAAAACGAATGCAAATAGCTAATGTATCTATTCCCTTCAAAAAGGGTGATCCTAATGATATGAACAATTACCTGCCCATCCATCTCCGTCTTACCCATATTTTCAAAAGGCTTGGAGAAGCTTATCTATTATCAGCTTGGCTCGTCCTTTGATTTACACCAACTTGTTTCAGAGGCTCGATATGAATTTAGGAAGAACAAATTGAAAGAATTAGCTTTGCTGGAACAGAAAGCATTTATTTTGTCTAAATTTGAGAAAAAGAACTTTATAATAGGTGTTTATGTCGACTTTTCTAAAGCATTCAATTGTATTCATCACTCTACTTTGCTGAAGAAACTGGAAATTTACGGAATCCGAGGACATTTTCTTGAACTTATCAAATCATATCTCAGTTTTCAACCGCAGTTCGTTCAAAACGAAACGTACCGTTCTGATTTAGAATCAATAGTTAAAGGTGTTCATCAGGCCAGCATTCTTGGTCCGCTTCTATTTAATGTCTACATCAATTATCTTACTAACCTCCTTGCTAAGCCTAAATACGTTTTGTATGCCGAAGACGCTAGTATATTTTTAGCTGCTTCCATATTGCCATATCTTACACAGTGACGCGTATTCTCTCCTTACGAAGCTGAAAACGCGGTCAATTGTGAGCCATTTAAATATAAATGTTAATAAGACAAAAGCTGTAATATTTAGACATAAATCCACGCAGTTAAATCCTCATGTAAGCTTGATTTATGGTGGCGCACCAATAGAAATCACAAATAATAATAAAATTCTGGGTGTTACATTCTCTCAGAGCATGTTATGGGATAGTCATATTGATACTGTTTTAACTGTGTTAGCTCGAGCAGTTGGCATTAGTTCCCATTACAGATCATATCTCCCGCACCGAGTAAAGATACTGCTTTATATTTCACTGTTCTACTCTCATCTTAGTTACTGTTTCCGTTTATGGGGCACAACCACGTATACAAATTTGGAAAAGATCTTTATACTTCAAAAAAAGCTTATCAGAATACATTTTAGTCTACCACACAACAGTCACTCGCAAGGTCTTTTCCCCAAAGCAAACATAATACCAGTATTCAATTTTTACAATTATAAGCTAGCGCATGCATTCCAGGGAGAACTATAATCTCATCTTGAATCTCTGCATGAGTTGCCATTACTGGAAAAGAGCAATATGTTTTACCCTACCCGTCATAAAAAAGAATGGATTGTACCAACTCCTAGAACCAAATACGCAACGGAAAAATTATCCTTCACACTTCAAAAACTACTACAGCTATAACAAATCCGGCAATGACCTGCTTAAAATATCTAAAAATGAATTGCGACAACTTCATTGCATTCATTCTAAATAACTGCACCTGTATTCCTATAATGTCTATACTTAATCCTGTGTTTATTGTACTGCTTTTTACCTTCTGTATTATTGTATTGATTGTTTTTCTATTTTCTTTGTTTCTATTTTATTTCTTGATACCCTTATTTTTGTCTCTGCGAAAGAGCGCAGAGACTATATGTATATTTGTGTCTTTGCTTTGCTGTTGTTGCCTTGGAAAGGGACACTGTGGGCCCTTGTCAAGCTGCCATTTAAGAGCAAGTTTTACCCACAACCTCCTCCATCATCCCCATAGAAATAAAGAATATAATTATTATTATTTGCTATGAACAAGTTTGTACGCAGTTGTCCTCATTACCACTTGAAAATTGACGTACTGAGGATGTCGGCGCACATATAAAGGTCAATGTAGTGGAATTGAGTCCGACGAGGAATAGTATGCAGTGTGCCTGATAGTAGTGCGGTTCTGGCCTGTGAAAGACTATTGGACATTTTCACGAACTACAGACGGCGCCGCAGTCGAGCTAAGATGGCGACTAAAGATGCCTGTGTCGCTGATCGGCCTTGGAGCATTAACAAATTTTCTTGATTGCACAATTTAGTCACTTTTTTCGTTGATTGTGAGCGCCAAGTTTTAACTAGACACTATGTATTAATCTTAACAAAAAACACAGAACCGACGGAAAACTGGATCCTAACACTAGCGTTGCCCCTCTATAGGACGCTTTTAGTGATGTGGAGAGCACCACCACTGATTGTTTCTACAAGGCGAGAAACAAAAAAATTTAAGCTCCTTTGGAGCTTGGCTGCAACGTTGTTAGTGCAAGCAGGATTCTGCAAAATAATAACAAAGCGCTCAGTGCTTGAATAGTTCCTGAGGTTTCTTCCTGTTTTGTCGTGCGCATGTATTCAATTCATTAAGCTGTACCCTAGTTGCATTTACGTGTTGCCATCACTTCATCCGAGAAACAGTCTTATATGTACATAAGACTTTAGTGAGGAGACTTGAATGCTCAGAGTGTTCGATCGGTGTGCTGTGGAACAAATCAGCGCGCAGGTGCAGTGTTAAGGGGCATATGCTAGCTCATTGCTTTTATTTCGATGCGGCTTCGGTTCAGAGCAAGCAGTGGTCGTGAAACGCAGCACCTGCTGCAAAATTTCGCTGCGTTTGCTCTGTAGACGACTGCACGCGCGTTTCCATACACGCATGCTCGCATCCGCGCGTTGCGGCGTGAGCTCGACAACGTCGAGTCGAGGTGCGCTGTCAGAGAAGCGACGGCGTGGGTAGCGCGGGTCTCTTGGCTTTGAGGTTTTACTTTGCAGACCTTGAAACATGCCTTTTGCAATCAACAGACGAAACTATAAAGCGCAGAGCGCAAAAAAACGACATGTCGACGCATTAATTGCACCTTGAGGCTACGACGAGGTATAAAATTTTGCGAATATGATTGCATCGCGGCTGCAATTTCCGCGATCAACCGTGATTATCTCCCTAGTTGTTCAGTTAAAAGCAAAAAAGCTATATTGGCACTCAGTAAGAAGGCGTCTCCCTAAAATTATGGAAAAACCCGACTTTCTATCTGCTCTGCCATTACGCACTTCCTACGTCTAAAGCTGCCTCCTCTTCAAGCGGCTAGCAGTTGTTAAGCAGTGGAATATTTCTTGCCGGCTTTTTCTCTTGTTGACTGGAAAAAGGGGGCACAACATTGCTGCCCCGCTTTCTTCTTGCCACAATGTTCCGCGGACGACATCCGAAAAGCTTTCTCTGCAGCAGCAGCAGCACGCAGCGCTTATCTAACGGGCGAGTTCTCTGCAGACGGGATCGCGGCGGGGCTGCAGCATGTGACGTCTGCCTCGTGAAAATGACCAGTCTGTTTATAGGAAACATGACAACAACGTCTGAATGGGCAGGCGAAGCACTCGCAGAGGAGCAAAGAATTGCCTCCGCGCGCTGCGAATCGATCTTTGACTAGTCCGCGCCGCCGCAGCTGTCATTGATTTTGTCAAAATCGCCAATACATCGGTGCCCCGGAAGCTTGTTGTGTTTGGTTCTTTTAGAGCGCGTTGTCAAACGTCGTCCGGGCCTTATGCGGTCAAAGTGAAAGGGCTGCTGAGGACCCACCACTTCGCGAGCATAGTCCGGAGAGTAGACCAAACCATATCTTTTTGGAATGGCTGTATACCCGTGCTAAAATTTCTGCGATCTTCCAGATTATTCATGGCTATCTAGGCCGAGACCGATAGGCATTCTGATTCCAACGACTGCTGAGCGGAAATGTAGCCGCAACGCTCCATTTTTTTTTGTTATAAGCACACGTTCTTGAACATGAACACTTTTCTAATTCAACGTATTCGTCTCGTCTGCCGTCTTCGTGGCCGATCGTCTCAACTTCAAGGCAACATGTAGATTGCACATGGAAAATATCCATTACTGCAGGAGCCCGTCTTGTGGCCACTGGCCAACGTCTGCGCGTTGAGCTTAATGGTTCGAATGAATATACGCACATATGTGTGCATATATGCACCACAAATGCGCATAATGCATTCAATAGGAACATGCGCTTGCCAAGAGTCCCCCTTTGTCAAACGTCGGGTGGAAGCAAAAGAATGAGCTAAAAGTGAATTAACAGCGAACGTATCCGCGAAGTGCAGGAAGACCAGCGGGAACGTTTAACTCCTGAAAATATTTAGTGTACGTGGAGGTGCCCTAATTTCTACGCTTCGAGCAGCAGTTCTACTCCCGCGCCAGCAGGGGGTGGTCATTTTAGCACGCTGACCCGACCAATCACTTGCCCTCCAGTACACTTCGTATTGTAGTGAATTTTGATGTCAACTTTTTTTTACTGGGTTTAAACCTTCCTGGTTTGACCAGAAAAGAAAAAAACTTTGAGGTAATGAATGAGCGAACGAATGAAGAACCACGCATGAAGTACGGGCTGCCCTTTAAATACACAAGGACACTAAATTCCTTTATGTGCTTGCAATGTGATCGCATTAGCAGCTGATAATGCCTTAATTGGACGTGAGGCCCCTTCTGGTCTGGTGACGTCACTTTTTTCTCAGGCAAGCTGAGTGCTGCCATTCGGTGGCGCCACTTTCCTCCAGCCAATGGGAATTCTGAGATTTGGTGACGTCACTCCCTTACAGCCAATGATAAACCTCTGTTCTGGCGGCGTCATTTCTCTGGTAATGTATGTCAACATACGCTACCAACAATATTAAATCATTACTGGCATGTATCATAAATTCACATTGAACGATCCAATAAACGTATTTCTTAACAGTTCATATAAACTTCGTATATTCCCACCCGTACACACTGCACTGATGTAATATGACATGATCGTTTTTCTAGTGCGAGTATTTTCTGATGTATGTTTATTTTTTTCCGCTGTGTATTTTTTCAAGTAAAAACATTGTTTGTCGCTACCGATGGGTGATGGGTGACTGGAGCTTAGTCAAACCGTAACAAAGCGGTTTTTTTTCAGTCACCTTTTTTCGCTGTATTTTCTTATGCCAAAAATAAATTTATTATTTGATTGATTGATTGATTGATTGATTGATCGATTGATTGATTGATTGATTGATTGATTGATTGATTGATTGATTGATTGAACCAGCGGGTGAATTTTGTGACCGAGGACGCTTTGGCCCCATGGGGCTTCTAACGCCATCGCACCAGAACTTAAGCCTAGAACCATCTGTGCTCGCATAACCTGGTTCTCTTGTAACCGACGTGGGCGATGTCCTGCTGCAGAGTTCTAGTGCAAGCAGCTGGCGAGAATGGAAAGCTGCAAGCTCCATTTTGATTTTATTTTTCATGAAGGCCTTACACCAGGTTGCAGCACATTCTACGACCACAAGCAGGAGTACAAATAAAAATTATCTGACGAATGCGGTTCGCAGAAGTGCTATTTTTGAGTTCAGCTGCTGCAGTATTTGAACCACAGGCGGCCGCATATGAAACACCCTGTGCCGAACAAAGCTGGCTACGGGATTGGACTTGGGCAGCCCTCAGCGCTCCGCCGCTGCCTCCACCCCCCTCCTCTGCTTTTCTTTCGGCGCTCCGAGAGCAGCGCTCCTCTTTCCTTCTCCCTCATCCGGTTACACTGAGGTTCACGGCGACGCCGCTCAATCCATGAATGGGCGCTCAAGCGCTGCGCTCTGAAACAAAGCTCGAAAAGCTGTGTATGGTGAACGTCAAACACGAAATAGATTTGAAATACACAGATATTTTTTTGTAGCTGATCTCTTGGTGACTACGTTAATCCATTGGACGTTGCGAACCTAGCCTCACAAGAAATGAAATATTGGGTGAAACACAGCTACCTCCTGTGAAGTTCAATGAACTTTCCGTGGCGCCAGTTGGTCTCGTGTTCGCGAGAAATGCGGCACCTGTGGAGTAACTTATACTGCATTTACACGGGCACCATTAGCCTTGGTTAAGTAAACTACAGTCACACTTAACTGTAGCTGGCCGCGCTCACACGGAAAGCCAAGCAGTAGTTACGCCACTAAGCGCAGTCACCGTAAACCGGGCTGGCTAACCACCGTTTGCGCTAAACCGACAAAATGACGGTGTCCGCGGAAGGCGTGGCGGCAGCAGTGTCGCAGGAATCGTCCTCCCGGAGTTGTGTCAACTGGCCTGATGGGACAACAGCGGCTTTGATTCGCATCTGGGAGGACCAGCTACCCGTTGTGTGTGGAAATACGCTGCCATAGCGGCAGAGCTGAACGCCGGGCTAGCGCCGTGCGAAGGCCGCTACACTACACAACAGGTGATGCAGAAAATGGACAATCTTAACAAAAAATACCACTAAGTGCTGCCTTTACTCTCATTGCATTGCTCATCTAGCGCCGTTTTCTTGGCGCGACGTCAGCCCCACATGTGCGGCAGCAGTCTATTGGTTCAGCATCGTGCAAACTCTTTCGCCGTCGTCGCGTATTGTTTACCTCGCGAGCGCCCAAGATGTTTCAGTTATGTACTCATAAAGGAACTCAACAACAAATGCCCGTTGACAGAAGCAGCGTATGGTGCACTCCAAACACAGCTCCAGTCTGTTCTTTGTGTTTTTTTTCTTCGTAATCTGCGTAGTTGTTGCTAGCCTGTCAAAAGATGGCACATACTCACACTGGGCGTTCGGCCAAGAATCGGGTGGCTATTTACCTGTACTCAGTTAATAAAAAGAAAAGCACCTTTTCGTCTTCTTTTGTGCACGCGTGCATGCACCGCCCTGCATGCATGCTAACATTGCCTTTCTCGTTTTGTCGTTAAAAGTTTTTATTTGCAAACTGATTGAGCGCTGTACTAGTGACCTTGCCATACAACCTACAACACGCATGACTAAAGCACAGAAGCGCTGTGATCATTACTTTTCTCCTATTTATCTGACACTGATTAATTGGCCGGCAAAATTCTCATTCAACTTCCGCTCAAGTGTAAGCATTGTATGCAGAACCGAGTACACGTGCTTCAAAATTTCGCTTGTTTTTCCTGAGTTAGGGTGTCTTTATAGAGTGCTCGGGTACTTGTGTCTAGCAGCTAAGGTAATAGTTAAGCAAATTTCTCGATTTTTTAAAAATGTATAATTTCTACGCCTCACTGGCCTACAAGGCAGATATTGCTAGAATGCTATCAGATCAACCAATCACTTTACAAGCTCCAACTGGTGCAGTTAAGTGACATTTTCACCAGCACCTTCCAGTTGGTACCTGCATATTTATGTAACATTCGTCTTAAACACCAGTGTTCACAGGGAAGCTTGATCTCCAAAGAAATCGCCAAGAGCACATTTAGTTTTGAAATCGTTTCTATATTTCCATGCACCTGAGATGAATTGGAACTGCCACTGGCTCTCCATGTGTCCGGTGGCAGTTTTACTGGCAGCTGCACAGTTTCCACGGCAGCATACCCAGCAATGATGATGGGTAGTTGAGGAATGTTTGGAAGTTTGCAATTTCAAACATTACCCGTTCTTAGACCGCTCATTCACTGTGGAATTACATCACTATAAATTTTGTGAATGTACAGAATACTGCACAAGGCAGGCCGGCTGCGGATATAAGAGAACTGAGTAGAAAAGAGAGGAAAGAGGTTGCACAGAAAAAAATGCCACTTGTAAAACAATGGTTGTCAAGTAAGGGCGAACAAAAGGTTCTTAACCCACACCGGTTCAATCCAAATGTCATACTGCAGTTCCCACTTCATCTCTATCTACTTTGGCTCATTGATTTGGCCTCTTGCCAAGGTTATATACAGAGTTGTACGTAATTGATTACTTGTAATATATTACTTGTAATTTATTACATTCTTATGTAATTTTGTAATCAACTGATTACTTTTTTAGACTGTAACGTTTCGGGTTCTACAGTTATTATTTTTCTGTAATCAAATACCGGTAATCAATTACTTCTTTGCAAAAAAAAGGCTACTGGGGCAAAGAGTCAGTGACAATGTTACAATGTTATTGCGATATATAGTTCGGCCGCGCATCAATGTGCGCATGGGTGCCTGACGTGTCGCGCTTGGCAGGCTATTCGTTCCTGGTGTAGCTGGTGCCAATTGTAATCAATAGTTCTGTAATTATTCAGTTAGATTTCTGGACTGGTAATTGACTACTGTAACCAGTTACATTTCAGATGGAGTAATTGTAATCGGTTACTTATTTTATGCAACGTGTACAAGACTGGTCATATATTACTAGTGACACTCTCGATGCCTCACTCATTTTAAACATGCTATTCATTATTGCTTTTGAGTGATCAGATTTTACTAGATTGTATTGTTAAGTTCTTCAATAATATATCTATGCAGTTACTAGACTGTATCAAGTTGTTCAATAATATATCTATGCAGTTATGTGCAGATAAATGTTTTGAAATGTCCCTTTGTTTTGGACGGCATAGGTCGGGGCAACTGGTGATTGCACATTATTAGGGCAACTTTGACCATTCACCTGGGAAGATGAAAAATGCAATATGCTATATCTGGTCGTGTGCTGCTGCCAGTCGTCACTGAGGCACCAGACCATGCCGAGGTGCTCGCGTCATGGGAAGACGGGCCCCTCGGAGACACAGTGGCCCCAACTCCTGGGCTCTGCAGACACGCAGAGTAGTGTCACCACTGCTGCAGTGCTGAGCACATCTCCCCTGGCTCTGCTACCCAATATCAGTGGTACCATGGGCTGCAGCAGCCGAACAAACGTTGGTGGCACAGGAACTGGAGGCAGACGCAAGCAGAACAACAGTTCAGTTGTACACCAACTACTTGCGCTTCATAAAGAGGAAGCAGCACAGACGATGAAAGCCGAGGAAAGGGCCCACAAATTTACGAAGCTGCTGCGCATGATGCAAGAGGGCAACGAAATCAACGCCAGCTTGGTTCGGCTATTGAACCGGTACATAACATCAAAAGAAAATAAAGAAAACAATGACCAGTCATTCAATACAACTTTTTACTGGGCGAGTTGGTTTGTTTTACCTGATGGCATGCTTGTAGCGCGGCAAAAAACAGACAAGGGACAGAAGATGAACGGGACAAGCACTATACTCTCTAGTTATATTGAAAGATCGATTGCACACATTTATACAATTTCTCGTTTCCTTCAAGAACACAATCACCAGAACACTCATGCGAATGACACGCAAATTTCACACGCTTGCATCAGATCAGGCAATCTAAAAACTTATACTCCTTAGAGTACATCTTCACCGAAGGGCTGCTGCCGCAGTCCGACACTTTCTTTTTGATATGGAACGCCTGTATCAGTTCCCGCATTACCGCGAGCATGACCAATGCCTCGAGAATGGGAGTGGAACGAATTTGGTAGTTCACTGCAAGTCTTGCAAATGCTCACCATTCCTAAATCAGATAGAGGTCATTGGTCGAAGCAAAGACGTGCTAACGCGAGAATTGATAGAGGCGTTCCATATCAAAAAGAAAGGGTCAAACTGCGTCAGCAGCCCTTCGGTGAAGATGTACTCTGACGAGTATAAGTTTTTAGATAGCCTGATCTGACGCAGGCGTGTGAAATTTGTGTGCCATTCGGAAGAGTGTTCTGGTGATTGTGTTCTTGAAGGAAAAGAGAAATTGTATAAATGTGTGCCATCCACCTTTCAATGAAACTAGTTGAGAGTAGCGCTTGTCCCGTTCAGCTTCTATCCCTTGTTTGTTTTTTGTCGCGCTACAAGCATCCCCTCAAGTAAAATGACCAGTAAATGCAGTAAATATCATACATACTCGTATCATCAACTACCTTGACGATCATAGCATTATCTTCGATCATCAGTGCTGTTTTCGCAAGGGCTACTCATGCGACACCCAACTTGCCGGTTTTATTTACGACATACATGCACTGACTGACGCTGGTTTTCAAGTTGAAGGAATATTTTTTATTTTTCTTACGCATTTGATTGCATTCCTCACCAAAGGTTGTTACTTAAACTTTAACAACTGCACATTCACCCTTATATTAATGCATGGATAGCTGATTTCCTTTCGTCTAGAATCCAGTTCACATCAGTTAACAGCTCAAACTCATGTTTTGCAAATTTTCCGTCTAGAAGGCACTTTACTTTTTTTCATCTATATTAATGATTTACCCATTACATGACTTCTATAATCATATTATTTGCTCACGATTGTGTGCTTTTATCAACGTATAACCTGCAGCACTGACAACCAATTACTGCAGTCTGATCTAGAAGCGATAAGCACATGGTGTTCTAATTGGTTAATGCCAAAAATGTTTCGAAATCTAATGTCATGTCTGTCACCAACAAGCCGCGTATTCCTACCACATACTTTCTTGATGAGCAATACTGTAGAATTCACCACAAGTTACAAGTATCTTGGCATTAACCTTCAGTCCAACTTTTCATGGAATCATCATATCAATTGCACTCTTGCCTCCGCTAATTGCACTTTCCGACTTCTAAAACATAATTTAAAAGAGGCCGCAACACATGTAAAAAAAAAAACTTGCGTATACCACATTATTCAGTCCGACACTCTAATACGCGTCTGCCATTTGGGATCATCTCATTTTTGTTATTTTTCATGTCTCCTTCAGCGCACTTTTTCCGGCGTAGTCTTTTCTTGCACTGCTGTTATTTGTTCCTAAAATTCTGCTGCTATGAGCATTGTTCCGACTCATCTTGTGGATGTCTTTTTTCTTTGATATTTATGATTTCTGTGTTTTGTTTGAGTGCGTTATTATAACCTTAAAACCATGCCTTTTACCCGCTTCCCCCCATGTAATACCCTCGAATGAGGGCCTTCGGGGATGTTTGAATAAATAAATAAATAAAATAAATAAACTAAACATTCATCATGATTGCTCAGCATTTGCTGGTTTGCAGTTCACGATACAACAGCATGTGATAAGTAGTAGTAGTAGTAAGTGTTTAATGTAAAATAAATAAAAAACGAAAACGAAGGTAAAAGATTTTTGCTAACCCCGGCATCTGCCATCACTACGGCAGCGGCCTGAGCTGAGGTATCGGAAATAAAAGATAGCAGGCAGTTTGAAGAGGTGAAATGAAAGAGGTGAGGGGACAGTAAGAAATGATAAAGGGACAGGTGATAAATACACTATTTACATAACAATACATTTGTATAAGTTGCGCGCGTGAAGAGTTAATAAAAGAAAGGAAAAACACGCGAGCACAACACTGAGTACAGAACAGCTGGGTTGGGGCGCCTACCTGTTAATCGTCCGAGGTTGCACACGCGGAGCGTTCTGTCACTGCGTGACACTACCTGGCGCAAAACAGGCGGGATGTCAAGCCCGTCTGTTCGAGAAATGCACAGAGGCTCACCAAGCTTCGCTTACGGGTGCGCGCACTGCACTGCGGCCACAATAACGATATTTTACAGGCACAATTTATAATCAGTAAGCATGCATATGCACTTCAAGAGTAGTATGTGAATAAGGAGTGGGTGCAGGTAACCAGTAACATCACTGTTGCTTTCAGAGTATTTAAGAATAGAAAGCACAGTATAAAACACAGGATATAAAATATTTGCGAAAGAAGGCATTTATTATTTTTTTTTGCAACAACCTTTGTAGCCAGGCTCAGATCATTCTAACAGGTTACTACTTTAGCTCAAAAATATTTTACAATCTGGTGTACATCAGAGTTCAGTTTTCTTTCCACTTTTGTTTAATTAATATGTAACCAATTTGTCTTCTGATATCACTCATTGTAGGTTTTTAAAATATGCATACATAACCATTCATCTCTGTAGTCACACCTCTTTTAACTTTGCTGTGGCCCCTTGAGAAGTGGACGCTCTTTGTTTATAAACTGGTAATGAAACAATCTAATCTTTGCTGATTAGCAAAAAACTAAGCATCTGTTTTTGTAACTCTCACGAAAAGCTAAAGATTGTGCCACCTTATGCCAGATTTGCCAGATTTATGCAAAAGGTTTCAATTGCCTACAAGTTGGTTCGCCAGGAAATTCCTTACTGCTACTGCTGACGGCTCTAATCGGCTACTCGTATATACTGGTTGAGGACGCCTTTCGTTTGCGCTTTTCACCGCACCCAGCCATCCTGCATCACACTGATCACTGAATTGCTCGCAGACATTATGTAGCACACAAGCAGCTCGGATCACAATGTTCACTTTGTGGATATCGCACTCGAAGCCCTTCAACAGCATTCTGAAGCGTTCCTTCACAAGTCCATATGCATTTTCTACAACACGTCTGGCACTTGATAGATTGTGGTTAAAGGTCTGTGCGGGCGACCCAGCAGCGCCAGGATAGTAGTAGCGTTTCATTACATGCCTCTGCGGGGCGAACGCTTGGTCAGCAAGAAGCACTGTACCGACGTGCGCCACTTGAATTGCCCTTGTTTCTAACTGAAACCGATCACTGGCTAAAATACGTGGAAGTCGTGAGATCTGAAACACTGCAGTCATTGTTTCTTCAAGGACTCGCACTGCTGGTGTGCAGGAACTTGTTTGTATCTGTGGTCAACCACGGTGAAGAGGATGGTGTTGTACCACCCTTTATAGTTAAAATAATCCGCCACCTCCTCCTTTCGAGGGCACATTTCGATGTGGCAGCCATCCAGAGCACCAACACCTTGAGGAAAACCACAAACTGCAGCTAACTGGCACATGTGCTCCTGCAATTCATGCAACTTCGGGAAACCCGCAAATTGCGCTTCAAAGTTGTGCACAATTACGGCGCAGAACTCAGGGAATATGATATTCACGAAGGCAGGGCTCACGTCAAAAAGGATTGCGACAGTCCGCTCTTCAGCTGACGTTGCAAGGCGGTAAAGGCCAATCGTCATGCGACTTTCCAGAGCAATTGCCTTTAGCATGTTAGTATCTTGCCGACGCATGCTCTTGCAAACGCCCACATTATACTAAAATGTGGAGCGGTTTATCCTAAAATTATCGCGGAAGCCGCATTCCGCAAGATGGGGCAGCGACGTTTCTTACCACGAGTTTGGGCGTGGTTACATCCATAACACTCGCTGCCGCGTGCACTGAAGAATCGCCGCCAAAAAAGGCGTTCAGATTGCCTTCGATGACGCCTGCTTTTCGCTTCCAGCATGTCAATGTCGGCGCTCAGAGCAATCTGCTGCATGCGGAGGCGTTGAAGTGCTGCATGATGCGCCGCGAAAGCAATCCAAAATTCTACGTCGGCGTCGTCCTCACCGTTCGCCACAGGCCCGCTTGAAGCCATCGCAGCCTGAATTCTGAACGTGGACACACTCACAAGACGCGATATTGCACACACAGCACGTAAGCAGGCAATGATGCGGCGAACTTGACTTCACTAATCACGTACACGAGGTGCGACTGCCGTCAGAATAGACATAATGCTTCCTTGACGGCTCCCAGCAAAGTAGTGACTACAAGTGGCTATTATGTCGGATAAAAATTAAACTAAAATCATTTTTTTAGACTTCTTTTTGCTTTTCGTTAATGTCCGCCACATGCGTAGCCTAAACAATGTCCCGCAGGGGTAAGTGCGATAAACCTTTTTTCTTTCATTTTATCCTTTTTAAAGTAACCTTGTTTAATTGCGCTGGTATAGGTGCATTCACAAATTCGCAATGGAAATGATCACATGGTCGTTTCCGTCACACTAACCAACATGTCCAAACACCGTGTAAGCGCGGATTACTACGGTTTGCGCTAACCATAGTTAAGCCCTATAACCGCAGTTAACGTTAACTATAATCAAGTTCTCTGTGTAAAGAATGTATTAGCCTCAAAGTGACACCCGACGGGGACTCGGCGGCGTCTGTATTGTGATCAGCGCGTCGCCATCAAATGGACTCGCCCCGTCCCTGTCTCCCCTTCTTGCAGCGGATGTTTTTGTGTTCTTCGCGCTGCCTCGGGATAAAAACGGTATTAAAGAAACTTAGACATTTACGGCTGTCGACATGTGTGCGACGCCGACGGGTTACCGAGGCTCCCAGCATGCGGGAAAGGCGCCTGGAATTAAGTGACCATGAAGCCAATTCTTCGCTTGACAGCTGTCTTCGTTATTTTTATGTAAAGAAGTTGAGTGATCGTCGCTTCGGCTTAGGTTTTTCTCGCATGCGCGTATGCGAAAGAGAAAATAGACGACAATGTTAGAACGTAGTCACTTTTGTGTGGTGGGTGCTGTGGGAAATGATAGTCGTGTTTGTGCTGTTTGTGTGCTTGATTGCAACCTCTCCTTTCTCAAATCTTTCCTTGGTCGAGAGAATTACAGTTTTGGCTTTCCTTTCCCCGACAAATTTTTGGTGGATATTCTTTCATCAACCTGTGATTAGTTGGCGGAATCCATATTTTCCTTTCCCTAACCGTTCATTGTGAGGAGAGTCGTTTTTAGCTGATTGGTTGCAGTCCCCGCTAAGCGCGGAAACAGATGGGTTAAAAGTAAGCGGTCTGGGTTGAACAGGGGTTGAATACGTCTCTTTCTCTAGTTTCTATAGTTTCTATAGTTTTCTCTTTGCTCGTTTCTCTATGTTTTATTTATGTTGTAAATAAATAGTTAACCTTCTCTTTTCCACGAGTAACCTGAATGTTTGTGAGTTAGAACCACCGGGTCATCAAGAAACCCCGCATTCATCATCAACAACGTGTTTTCTTTCATTGCCATCTAAGGGGGATTGCAACTGGCGCAGTCGAGTCAAGATTGCAACTGGCGCAGTCTGAAGAATTAACCCAACTGGTGCAATCGGCAAAGGATCGCAACGTCTTTCTACTCGAGGCATTGGACGCAAGGTGAGAAAAACAAGTCGGTGGACAGGCTACAGAGCAGTTTGTCCTAAAGGAAAGATCGTGAAGCTGCGTTGAAAGACGGACTTCGAGAGCTTCAGGATCACTGGTCGAGTTCAAGAGAACGTCGGGGACTCAAGTCAGCGAGGAGCTGAAGGAGCTGGGCAACGACAAGTCATCGAGGGTTCGAGTCAGCGAGCTGCTGAAAAGGACCAGGCGTCCACGTTGACAAGGTTCAGAAAAAGGATCAGGCGACGAATTCAAACCAGGCAGAAATCAGCAAACTGTTGAGGTCGAAGTCAGCGAGCTACTGAGAGATCCAGGGCTCAAGTCCTCCGCATCGAGGAGCCTGTCGTCGTCACGGAGGTTGACTTGATCACAATGGGAGCAGAGAGCAACCAGTAAGGTAGAGGATCTTTCCGCTTTTTCTGAATTAACGATGTCAGTGTACCCGCCGCGGTGGCTCAGTGGTTAGGCGCTCGGCTACTGGTCCGGAGTTCCCGAGTTCGAACCCGACCACGGAGGCGCCGTTTTAATGGAGGCAAAACACTAAGGCGCCCGTGTGCTGTGCGATGTCAGAGCACGTAAAAGATCCCCGGGAGGTCGAAATTATTCCGGAGCCCTCCACTACGGCACCTATTTCTCGCTTTCTTCTTTAACTCCCTCTTTTATTCCTTCCCTTACGGCACGGTTCAGGTGTCCGCCGATATATGAGACCGATACTGCGCCATTTCCTTTCCCCTAAATCCAACAATAATAATAATAATAATAATAATAATAATAATAATAATAATAATAATAATAATAATAATAATAATAATAATAATAATAATAATAATAATAATAATAATAATAATTATTATTATTATTATTATTATTATTATTATGTCAGTGTAGCGATTACGTGCTACAAACGAGATCACAAAAATGGACATGTCTGCTGTACCGTATGACTGGGAGGCCATGATGAGACGCTTTGGGCCGGAGGAGGCAGAAAAGCTGCAGAAGTTCAAGCTTCTACTTGAGCTTGAAAAGACAAAAATTGCACATATGCAGTGGAAATTAAGGCAGGGGACGAAAGTTGATAGCGAGGTCTCGTTCGCAGCAGTTCAATGCTTTTAAGTGCATGAACTTTGGACATTCGATGCTTGACTCCCTGAGCTCAAAGCAAGAACAAGCTGTTCGCGTGGTGAGGCTAGAGGTGTGCAAGCTAGCAGCTCAGGTGGAGATACTAGCGCCTGATAAGCCAAGTTCCCACTCGGAGATGACTGTTGACAAGGTCATTCAACCATATAGGGTGGACGATCTGGCATGCGGTAACTTGGCAACCGAAAGTCAACATTCAGAATCCTCTGTGAATTCAGAGGCCGAAATAACAAAACAAGGCGTGGTTCTCCAAGTAGCAGAAGCTGATGTAACGTTGTTGTGTGCGGAGCCAAAAGAGAGTACTGAGGGCTTAGGGCGTTAGTCGCACCTGTGACGCACGTGCTGTCAGAGCAAGCTACGATAGAGCAGACCGAGGAGGTACATGACTATAGTGCTCGCGAACAAGCGTTGAGCATCGTGGTGCCCCAGCCGTGCGATAACTCTGATGCAGCAAGAACGCGCTAGGAAGAGGTAAATCAATCTCTGATAGCGGGAACACTCCTTGCAGGTGATGGTAAGCTAGCTGTCAAAGATGAGTTGGTTAGGCAGCCGGAGCTGACACTGTGCGCAGTGGCAGCAGATGTAGCTTTAGGTGTAGGGAAGTTGATAACATTTCAGACGCCCTCGCTGCTAGAGCAGCCAGAAAGGAAGCAGCTGCACCCTCTCCCCCGTAGTCTTACTCGGCAGGAGGAGGTATCCGTGCGCCGGATTCGGGCAGGGGCGGCTCTGACACCATCTGTCCGTCATCGGTGGCGTGCCAAAGATCTGCCACTACCTGACAGGTGCCCTCACTGTGGCGCTGCACCGGACATATGTGATGTGCGGCACTTGTTGTGGACGTGCCCAGCGACGGCTGCTATCAGAAAACGGCTCCTCAGGGAGGTGGGCCTGCGGTGGAACCGCGAAAGTGACTTCGTGAAGTGGACAATGGACAACCGTTTCATTAACAACCTCTGCGACTACCTCAGCGCAACGGTTCTTCACTCCTTCTTTTAACTTTCAATCCCGTGCATTCCTTCCCCCCTTTCCTTTTTCAACTTATGCCTCATGGCACACTTCTCGAATAAAAAAAAAAAAAGCTGCATGAAAAAAAATCAGAACGAATCTGTTCTAGGTAAACCCGAGGCTCTAGTAGACCTTCAGGTAGACCCCGAAGCTGCAAAAGTTTCTGCAGCAGGTTGTAAACCAAATAGAAAAGATGAGGCTGCAGTTGTTGCCGAGGTAGGCAGAAATGCGCATTTGATCGCTGCAACAGTTTCCGCACCAGATAGGGAACGGGTGGATGTGGGCAATGTCCTCATTCCTGTATGTTTCCGCATGGAGCAACGTGCTTCAATATGAGAAGTGTGGAAGCAAGGCGGCGAAGGTTATCGTAAAACGATAATGAATGAGGGCATGCACTGCTTTGAAGAGAACGTCGGCTACCAGCTGTACAAAGAGATAGCGTTACCTGAAACTGAATGTCAGATGGTAGGCCAAGTTGCCGATGACAGGCCTAGCCCTACTGTACAATTCAGAGTAAGGGAGCATGCAGACACAATGGCAGCAGCAAGTTTCGTAGTGCGCGGGGAGCCGTTGAACTCTATTAACACGATAGCGAGGGCAGCCTTTGCAGCCGACGCTGTGCCGGATAATTTTGAGTTTTGGCCCACTTTTCTGGTCCAGGCTCAAAAGGAACACGATGATCTTTTTCGAGACGTAGGCGGCTAGAGGTTATTTCTGCCAGTTTGGTGCGCCGTTATCGCATGGTGGATTATGGTTTGTGCAGATTGGTTTTCCTACATCTGTGTGCGGATTGGACTTACCGCGATGCACGCGTGTGTGTGCTTGTTTGTGGACTGATTTATCAGCCAAGCATACACGTACGTGTGTGGGCAATCTTGTTGCCCTGGAAAACTATGGCTGAACTTTTATATTACACTGACAGCAAGTGTCCGCGTGACGTAATTCGGTGGGAAGTGTGAAGTTTGATGAACTTTCCGTGGCGCCAGTCGGTCTCGTGTTCGCGAGGAATGCGGCACCTGTGGAGTCACTTAGCCTCAGAGGGACACCAGACAGGGACTCGGCGGCGGCTGTATTGTGATCAGGGCGTCGCCAACAAAGGAACCCGCCCCGTCGCTGTCTGCCCTTCTTGCAGGAGTTGTCTTTGTGTTCTTCGCGCTGTCACGGGATTAAAACGACTTAGAAAATGAGACAGTTACGGTGGTCGACATGCGTGCGACGCCAAGGGGTTGCCAAGGCTCCCGGCGTGCGAGAGCGGCAAATGAGATCAAGTGACGGTGAAGCGAATTCATCCCTTGGCAACAGCCTTTGTTTTTTTTCTAAAGTACTTGAGTGACCGTCTCTGCGGCATACGTTTTTCTCTCATGCGCGTGTGGAAAATAAAAAGCAGATGACAACGTTAGGAATGTTGTAACTGCTGTGCCGTGCGTGTCGTGGGAAATGGTGGTCGTGTTCGTGCTGTTTGCGTGTTTGATTGCTTCTCTGTTCAGGACAAGCGGAAACCAATCATCCCTTCAATACACGTGCTGACATCTCTCGGCAACCCCCAAAAAATGTTTTGGGCGGGCCTTACTGGTCTTAAACTGTAATCAGACTGCCAGAGAACACACGATGAGCAGGACTCGACATGCGCGAAAAATGGCATGTTGCTTATCACGAGCCTGGCTCGTCCAGGTCCGCTATGGGCGTTAAAACCGAAACGTTTGTGTTAATGTTCATATTGGTCATCCTCTCCTTTACATTCATAGGTCTCTGGGAGTCTTCATACTACACTCTGCGCAGCGGAGCAGCGTTCAAGTGATGTGGCACTGCCCACCGATGGCAGCCCCTGCCGTCGGTGGGACTTGGTTTGCTTGGGTTGGGTTACGAACCAGGTTGCTCTTCCCGAGCACCCTCTTGCGATTGATTGAGCTGCCACCTGACATAGCGGTCAGGTTGCTAGATAAGTACCAGCTCGGTGTGTTTGTGTTATCTAAGTTTTATAAGGGGAAGACGGACCGATTTCTCAGTGAAACGTTTTAATTATTACAACAGAAGTGGACCGATCGCGAATGGGCGCACGTCCACAGAAGTATTCAAGTGCGCACGAGAGCACGAGACTGAAACAACCATAGCCGGCTACTGCGTGACCGAAATGGTGCGGGAAAAGTGCATTAAAGGGATACTGACATCAAATAGGTGTTCGTTCTATCAACTGAATACCATGCACTAATAACCTGAAAATGCTGCTTTGATAAAATATAAAATGCAAAGGAAAATGAAACATATGCATCGCTGCCATCAGCTCTTTTCACGAGCAAAGTCTGTGGTGACACCGACAGAGTTTTTTCACGGAACCCGAAGGCAAGGCCACAACGCAATTGATTTCTTATCAGTGATCATGGAGTCGTTTCTGATCTTCAGAACACGAGTTTAATTTGAATAGTGAGAGAACTTTAATACGCAGATTACGCAGGATTTAATGCATGTGGCGCTGCCGGTCACCCATAAACGTAACCAGTTGAACGATAGGATCGGTATTTGCTAAGAACAAGTCTTGTGCGCAACTTTCTTCATTACCACATGCACATTCTTGTACTGAGGATGTCGGTGCACATTGAAAGACCAAGGCATTGGAATTGAGTCCGACGAGGAATAGTATGCGGCGTGCCTCATGGTAGTGTGGCTCTGGCTTGTGAAAGACTATTGGCGATTTTCAGGAACTACAGGCGGCACCGCAGTCGAGTTAAGACGGCAACTAAAGATGCCTGTGTCTCTCATCGGCCTTGGAGCATTAGCAAATTTCCTTGATTGCACAATTTAGCCACTTTTTTTTCGTTGAAGGTGAGCTCCAACTCTTATCTATACACTTTGTATTAATTTTAACAAAAAACACAGAACTGCCGGAAAACTGGAACCTCACACTAACGCTTCCCCTCTCTAGGACGCTTTTAACGATGTGGAGAGCGCCCCCACTGATTGTTTATACAAGGCAAGGAACGAAAAAATTCAAGCTCCTTTTGGGTTTGGCTGCAACATTGTTAGTGCAAACAGGGTCTCGCGAAAAAATGAATAGTTCGTGTTGGTTTTTTCTTTTCCGTCGTTCGCATGTACTCAATTCGGTAAGCTGTACTTTAGTTGCATTTACGTGTGGCCATCACTTCAGCCGAGCAAACAACGTCTTGTATGTACATTAGTGAGGAGACTTGAAAGCTCATAGCGCTCGATCGCTGTGCTGTGGAAGAAATAAGCGCACAGGTGCTGTGGTAAGGGAAATGTGCTCACTCATTGCTTTTATTTCTATGAAGCTTCGCTTCAGAGCAAGCAGTGGGGGTGAAACGCGGTACCTGCGGCAAAATTTCGCTTCGTTTGATCTGTAGACGACTGCATGCATGCTCCCATACACGCAAGCTGACATCTGGGCGTTGCGGCGTGAACTCGGTAACATCGAGACAAGGTGCGCTGTCGGAGAAGCGACGGCGTGGGTAGCGGGGGTCTCATCGCTTTGAGGTTTTACTTTGCAGACCTGGAAACACGCGTTTACAATGAACAGACGGAACTATAAAACGCAGAGCGCAAAAAATAAAATTTCGGCGCATTAATTGCAGCTTGCGGCACGATGGAGTATACAATTTTGCGAATGCCATGCTTGCATCACGGCCGCCATTCCAGCGATCAGCCACGATTATCTCCCTAGTCGTTCAGCTTTAAGCAAATAAAGCTATATTGGCACTGAGTCCTTACCTGGAAGAAGGCATCTCTCTAAAATTTTTTCAAAACACGACTGTCTATCTGCTCTGCCAATCCGCACTTCCTTACATATAAAACTGCCTCCTCTTCGAGCTGTTAGCAGTTGTTAAGCAATGGAATATTTCTTGCCGGATTTTTCTCCCGGTGACTGAAAAAGTGGTGCGCAACATTGCTGCCCCGCTTTATTCCTGCCACAAAAATCCGCCGACGACACCCGAAAGTGGTTGCCCTGCAGCAGCAGCAGCAGCAGTACGCAGCGCTTACTTATCGGGCGAGTTCTCTGCAGACGGGATCGTGGCGGGGCTGCAGCATGTGACGTCTATCTCGTGAAAATCACCAGGGTCTTTATAGGAAACATATGACAACAACATCTGACTGAGCAGGTGAAGCACTCGCAGAGGAGCAAAGAATTGCTGCCGCGCGCTGCGGATCGTTCTTAGACTAGTCCGCGCCGCCGCAGTTGTCGATTTTGTCAAAATCACCAATAGATCAGTACCCCGGAAACTTGTTGTGTATGGTTCTCTTAGAGCGCGTTGTAAATCGTTGTCTGGGCCTTATGCGGTCAAAGTGAAAGGGCTGCTGAGGACCCACCACTTCGCGAGCATAGTGCGGAAAGTAGACAAAACCATATCCTTTCTGAAATGGCTATATTGGCGTGCTAAAACTTCGGCGATCTTCCAGATTATTCATGGCGATCTAGGCTGAGACCGATAGGCATTCCGATCCTGACGACTGCTGAGCGCACATGTAGCTGCAACGTTCCATTTTTTTTTTGTTATGAGCACGCGTTCTTGAATATGAGCAGTCTTTTAACTCAAAGTAATCTCCTCCTCTGCTGTCTTGGTGGCCGATCGTCACAACTTCAATGCAAGATATTGTAACGAAGTTGTGAATGATATCCGAAGAGAACGACAGCAAAGATGTCGTCTAAACAAATCTTTATTTGGGGCTGACTTCCGCCCACAATGGACTGAATCACTCATCGGCGGTGACGCGACAAGCGTGCTGGGCGGTCGTCGAACAGACTGCCCGCCGCTGTCGGCCGTGCTGAGTTTAAAGCTGACAGCGAACTTTCGAAATAAAGCGTGCAAAGTTACTAGAACACTCCGGAAGAACGTTGAATGAGCTCTGATTGGCTGCGATCAATCGAGATAAATCTATCCATCTATCTATCTAAATCGAGATTAATTATCTAGATTCGCACGATTAGAAGGATGTTAAGAGGGGCGTGTTCCCTGGTTGTTTTAGAAGTGTATTAATACCTGTGTTTTTTCCAATAAACTTTAGTTGTTAGTACAGCGCTTGTCCGTCTTCTTCTGTCTTCTCTGTGTCTGTCGTCGCTGCGCTGTTTTTACCTGGCTTAAAGATAAATCTAGTGGCGTCTTGCGTCGCAAACAAAGCGATAAAGTGGCGAGGCGGAAGATTTGAAGAAGGAACAAACACTGCAAATATTCGCGGCATTACTCTCCTCTCAATGAAGCATCGACCCGATGCATTAAAACAAATAATGTGACTATCAACAGATAAAACGGATCGTTCGAGAATAAACCCAGATTGTGGAAATGAATCGTCCTTTAGCGCGGATAATACGGCTTCAGACATACTATATGGACAACTTCTGGTCGTATGCGGCGTCGCTGGGATGCAGTAATTGCGTAAGGGATGACTTCATAATCCAGTTCACCTAGCCGACGAAGAACCTTGTACGGGCCGAAATAACGGCACAAAAATTTTTCACACAATCCACGGCGGCGAATGGGTGTCCAAACCCAGACTTGTTCTCATGGCTTGTATTCCGCGTTGCGTCTTCGTAGGTTATAGCGTCTGGCGTCGGACCACTGCTAGTCTTTGATCCGTAATCGGGCAAGCCTTCGAGCTGCTCCTGCATGTTGAAGGCAGGCGGCGACGTCGACGTTCTCTTCTTCGGTTACGTTGGGCAGCATGGCGTCTAGCGTGGTCGTTGCTCCCCTCCATGGACGAGCCTAAACGGCGCCATCTGGGTGGTCTCCTGCACTGCGGTATTGTAGGCGAAGGCGACGTAAGGCAGGATGGCATCTTAGGTCTTGTGTTCGGCATCGACATACATAGCGAGCATATCGGCGATGGTTTTGTTCAGGCGCTCGGTCAGCCCGTTGGTCTGCGGATGGTACGCATTCGTCCTCCGGTGGCTGGTTTAGCTGTAACGCAGGATGGCTTGCGTTAGTTTTGCCATGAATGCTCTTCCTCTGTCCGTGATGAGCACATCAGGGGCGCCGTGTTGCAGATGAATGCACTCCACGAAATATTTGGCAACTTCTGCTGCTGTTCCGTTCGGTAGGGCTTTTGCCTCGGCTTACCGTGTCAAGTAGTCGGTGGCTATGATGATCGATTTTTTTCCAGACGTTGGCGTTGGGAAAGGACCAAGCAAATCCATGCCGATCTGCTGAAAGAGCCTTGAGGGAGGTTCAATGGGGTTCAGAAATGCTGCTGGTAGTGTGGGAGGGTTCTTTCGTCGCTGACAATCTCGGCAGCTTTTCACAAAATGTGCGACATAGGGAGACAGTCCGGGCCAGTAATACTTGTCTCGAATGCTTCAGAGGGTGTGAGTAAACCCGGGATGTCCAGCTGTCGGCTCGTCGTGTGAAGCCTGTAGGACTTCTTCGCGGAGTCAAGCAGGTACAACAAGGAGGTAGGCTGTCTTGTTCGCTGCGATATTCTTCTTCAAAAGGACATCTTTTTGTACACAGAAGGGAGAAAGTCCTCGCTTGAATGAGGCGGAGGGGTGAAGACGCTTTGCCTTCCCAGTACTCGATGAGGGGTTTTAGGTCGGGGTCCGAGGGTTGCTGCTGGGCAAAAAGCTGGAGCTGATGGGTCCCAGGAAGGCGTCCTCATCGTCGTCCGGCGGCGGCGCATCTATAGGGGCTCGTTAGAGGCAATCGGCGTCAGAGTGTTTGCGTCCGTAGTTTTTAACGACGGTGACGTCAAACTCCTGGAGGCGCAGACTCCATCGAGTGAGGCGGCCAGAGGGGTCCTTCAAATTGTCAAGCCAACACAGCGCGTGGTGATCGCTGACTACCTTGAACGGTCGTCCGTACAGGTAGAGGCGGAATTTCGACTTAGCCCAGATGACTGCGAGGCACTCCTCTGTCGTCGAATAGTTAGCCTCGGCCTTGGGAAGGGAACAGCTAGCGTATGCGATGACTTTCTCCAGCCTGTCGCTTCTTTGAACGAGGACTGCGCATAGGCCTACGCTGCTTGCATCGGTATGCACTTCAGTATCGGCGGTTTTATAAAAATGCGCGAGGATCGCTGGCGACTGTAAACGACGCTAAAGTCCTTTGAAGGCTTCTTCATGCGGGGCTTTCAATTTAAATGGCACCTCTGCCTTCGTCAGTTCAGTCAGGGGCTCGGCGATACGCGAAAAGTTTTTACAAATCGTCGGTAATATGCACACAGTCCGAGGAATCTGCGCACTGCTTTCTTATGGGCCGGCGGTGGAAACTGTTCAATAGCAGCTATTTTCTGCCGGTACGGACGTACTCCTTCCTTGCTAACGACGTGGCATAGAAACAGGAGCTCTTCATAGGCAAAGTGGCACTGCTCTGATTTTAAGGGTAGGCCAGACGATTTGATGACGTCTAGTACTGTTCGAAGTCTTTTGAGGTGCTCTTGAAAGTTCGAGGCGAAGATAATGACGTCATCTCAATATACCAGACAAATTTTCCACTTCAGGCTTGCCAGTACTGTATTTATTAGTCACTGAAACGTGGCTGGTTCGGAACAGAGACCAAATGGCATCACCTTGAACACGAAAAGCCCATCCAGAGTGGTGAATGACGTCTTCTCGCGATCCCTTTCATCGACCTCAATTCGCCAATAACCGCTCTTAATGTCCATCGATGAGAAATACTTGGCGCTGCAGAGCCAGTCCAGTGTATCGACGATGGGGGGGGGTTAACGTCCTTCTTTGTTATGTTGTTCAGGCGACGGTTGTTCACGGCACCGGGTGTTCACTAGAACAACCGGGGCCGCCCATAGGCTGTTTGATGGCTGGATGACGTCGTCGCGAGGCATTTCTTCCACTTGATCCTGGATGACTTGTCGTTCTCGCGGCGACACACGGTAGGGGCTGTGACGGAGACGTCGGGCGTGCTGGACGGTTATAATGAGATGCTTGGCAGTCCACGTTTGTCGGACCTTCGGCGATGACGAAAAACACTCGCTGTAGTTTCGAAGCAGACTGCGGATCTGGTCTTCTCTGTTCTGGGGCAGGGCTGGGTTGATGTCGAAAATGGGCGATTTCTCTTGGTCACGCGAAACTTCTGCGGAGGGGTCGGAGAGGACGAAGGAGTTTCTTACGTCAGATATTTCGTCGAAGAAATCATTGTTCCTCTGTTAATGTTTCGGTATTCTTCGCCGACGTTAGTCAGCAGTAGTTCGGCCTGGCCATTGCGGAAATGTGCGGCGTCTCTTGCGGTGCTGATTCCTCGGTCTAGAAGCAACTGAATGTAGCCCTCGATGATTGCTTCAGCGTTAATGGCTTTGTGGCGCCTACGGTCACGATAACGCTTGAACGGGTTGGGACGCTCTCTTCTTCCTCATGAACACTGAGGGAAACGTGATTTTCCAGAGTTTTCTTCGAAGGGATGGTCTCATCCGTCGAAAGCGTGATCAGCTTGGATCGCAGGTCGATGATCGCCTGATGCTCATTAAGGAAATCCATACCCAAGACCACTTCGCGGAAGCATTGCGGTAGCACAACAAAGGGCGCAGGAAAGGTATGTGCTTTGACAGTCACTGGCACAGTACATCGCCCTGATGGCGCAATGAGGTCGCCCCGTGCGGTACGAATTTTTGCGCCGTACCAAGCGGTGATGAGTTTCCTCAGCTGCGCAACGAATGTTCCATTCATCGCCGAGTAATCGGCTCCTGTGTCGAGGCGGCAGAGAGGCGGCGTTCGGGAAGAAGTTTGTCATGTCGGACAGGATGCAGGGGTTGTTGTTGGGGCAGAGGAGTGTGTACTGCAGCGGCGCAGGTCATGGCCTGGGGTTGTGTGGCCGTCGGGATGCCAAGTACCTGCTGCACTTCTTCCAGTACCACATCCATGAGAGTAGCTGCTCACGGCTGTTGGGAGGATGACAGTAATCGGCGTAGCTCCTCACGGACAATTTAGCGGATCACTTCCCGCAAGTTGTAGCTGGTGGTGGTCGCCGTGTCCGGACAGATTGCACAGACTGAGGAAGGGCAGTTGTACTGCCGAGCTCAGACGTTGAGGGTCTCCTTAATCGTGCAGGCTTCTTGCAGGAATTCCTCGACTGTTTTTGGCGGTTGGCGGAGGAGGCTGCCAAAGAGTTGTTCTTTTACGCCGCGCATTAAAAACTGAACTTTCTTTTCCTCGGTCATCTCGGGGTCGGCGCGGCGAAATAGGCCCTTCATCTCCTCGACGTGACCACGGACGGGCTCATTCGAAAGCTGGATCCTGGACTCGAGGAGTCGTTTTGTCTTTCTTTCCTCACGACACTGGTGAATACCTTCATAATAGTTCTTTCTTCAATAGCTCCCATGCCGTTAGGGACGACTCGTGGTTTTCGTACCACGTGCGTGAGGAGCCCTCCTATTAGAAAAATACGTGTCCAATTTTTGCCGCATCATCCCACTTGTTTAAAGATGCCACGCGCTCAGATTGTTCCAACGATTCTTCGGGGTCTTAGCCTAATATCCATTGAAAGTTGGCGGCACCCGCGGCTGCTGCAGTATGATCGGCGTCGACATGTTCGGCGAGGTTGCGGTGCTCAAAGCAGCGTCTTTTCGCTCTCTGGTGCGCTTCGGTAGGGTCCCGTACTCAGGCTCCTCTCCCAGAAGACGTCGGCTGGCTAGCTGACCTGCTTGCTCGGCCTCGGGTGCGAAGCGCTGTGGACTGGCCTCACGACTGGAAAGGGGTGTCGGGAATATGGAAGGCTGCCCAGCACCTCCTCCAGATGTCACGAAGTGGTAACTGCTATCCCAGGCGGAGAACGACAGCGAAGATGGCGTCTAAACAAAACCTTTTTTGGGGGCTGACTTGCGCTCACAATGGACCTAATCACATAGCGGCGGCGTAGCAATAAGCGTGCTCGGCGGTCGTCGAACAGAATGCCCGCCGCTGTCGGCCGTGCTCAAATTGAAGCTGATAGAGAACTTTCGAGATACGGCATGCAAAGTTACTAGAACATTCCGGAACAAGGTGGAAGGAGCTCTGCTTGGCTGCGATCAATCGAGATAAATCTAGTCGCGTCTTGCGTCGCAAACAAAGCGATAAAGAGTCGTGGCGGCAGATTTGAAGAAGGAACAAACACTGCAAATATTTGCGGCAGTATAGAATGCACATGGAATATATCTATCTCTGCAGGAGCCCGTCTTGAAGCCATTGGCCAGCGACTACGCGGCGAACTTAATGGTTCAAATGAAAATACGCACACATGTGTGCTTACATGCACCACGAATGCGCATATGCAGTCCACACGAAAATGCACTTGCCACGAGTTCTCCGTTGTCAAACGTCGGATGGAAGCTACAGAATGAGCTAAAAGTTTGGTTTGGTTTCGTTTATGGGGGTTTAAGGTCCCAAAGCGACTCAGGCTATGAGAGACGCCGTAGTGAAGAGCTCCGGGAATTTCGACCACCTGGGGTTCTTTAACGTGCACTGACATCGCACAGTACACGGGGCTCTAGAATTTCGCCTCCATCGAAATTCGACCGCCGCGGCCGGGATTGAATCCGCATCTTTCGGGCCAGCAGCGGAGCGCCATAACCACTCAGCCACCACGGCGGCTGAATGAGCTAAAAGTGAATTAAAAGCGAACGGATCTGCGAAGTGCAGGTAGACCACCGGGAAGGTTTAACTCCTGAAAATATTAGCCAATGCGGAGGTCACTGTCTTTTAGATTTAGATTTCTACGCTTCGAGCCGCAGTTCTACTCCCGCGCCAGTAGGAGGTGGTCGTTTTAGCACGTTGAGCAGACAAATCACTTGCTATCATGTGCAGCTCGTTATATTAGTGAATTTTGATGTCAGCTATTTTTACTGTGTTTATGCTTTCCTGCTTTGGCTAGTAAAGAAAAACTACGTTGTAGTAATGAATGAACGAACGAATGAAGAACCACGCATGAAGTACATGAAAACACAAGGACACCAAATTCCATTATGTGCTTGCAATGTGATCGCATTCGCAGCTGATGATGCTTTAACAAGAAGTTAGGCCAGTTCTGGTCTGGTGACGTCACTTCTCTCAGGCAAGCTGAATGCGGCCATTTGGTGGCGTCACATTCCTCCAGCCAACGGGAATTTTGTGATGTGGGGACGTCACTACCCTACAGCGAATGATAAAGCTCCGGTCTGACGGCGTCACTTCCCTGGTAATGTACATCAACATACGTTACCAACAGTATCAAATCATTACTGGGATGCATCATAAATTTGAACTATCCCATAAATGTATTTCTTAAACGTTCATATAAACTTCGTATATTGCTACCACTACACACTGCACTGATGTAATATGCCATGTTTGTTTTTCTAGGGCCAGTATATTCGCGTGTATGTTTGTCTTTTTTTACGGTGAGTATTTTTTCAAGTAAGGGCATCGTTTTACACTGCTGATGGGTGACTAGAGCTTAGTCAAGCCGTAACAAAGCGACTTTTTCTTCAATCACCTCTTTTTCGCCGTGTTTTCTTATGCGAACAAAAAACATTTATTGAACCAGCGGATGACTTTTGTGACCGACGCCCCATTTTGGCCCCATGGGGCTTCTAACGCCATCGCACCAGAACTTAAGCATGGAACCATCTGTGCTCGCCTGATCTGGTTCTCTTCTACCCGTCGTGTGCGATGTCCTGCTGCAGCGTTCCAGTGCAAGCAGCTAGCGAGAATGGAAAGCTGCAAGCTCCATTCATTTTGATTTTATTTTTCACGAAGAGCTTACACCGGGGTACAGCACATTCTATGACTACAAGCAGGATTACAAATAAAAATTATCTGACGAATGCGGCTCACAGAAATGCTATTTTTGAGTGCAGCTGCTGCAGTATATGAATCACAGGCGGCCGCAGATGGAACATCCTGTGCCGAACGAAGCTGGCATACAGGATTAGGCTTGGGCAGCCCTCAGCGCTCGGTCGCTGCCGCTCCCCTCTTCCTCTGCTTTCCTTTCGGCGCTCTGAGCGCAGCGTTTACTTCCCTTCTCTTACATCCGGTTACACCGAGGTTCACGGCGACGTCGCTCAATCCACGAACGGGCGCTCAAGCGCTGCGCTCTGAAACAAAGCCCAAGTTGTATAAACTAAACGTCAAACACAAAATACATTTGAAATGCACTGATATCTTTAGTGGCTGATCTCTTGGTGACTACATTTATCCGCAGGACGTTGCGAACCCAGCCTTACAAGTAATGAAATATTTGGGTGAAACGCAGCTAACTCCTCTGAAGTTCAGTCAACTTTCCATGGCGTCAGTCGGTCTCGTCTGCGCAAGGAACACGGCGTCTGTGGCGTCACTTAGCCTCAAAGGGACACCCGACGGGTACTCGGCGGCTGTATTGTGATCAGCCCATTGCCAAGACAGGGACCCGTTCCATCCCTGTCTCCCCTTCTTGCAGGGGATGTATTTGTGTTCGTCGCGCTGTCACGGGAATGAACCGTATTAAGAAACTTAGACAAGTAGGGCGTTCGACATGTGTGCGACGCCGAGGGGTTGCCGATGCTCCCAGCATGCGGGAGAGGCGCCTAGGATCAAGTGCAATGAAGAAAAGTTTTTCGTTGACAGCCACCTTCATTTTTTTTTCTGTAAAGAACTTCAATGATCGTCGCTTCGGCATACCTTTTGTCTCACATGGACGTATGCGAAAAAGAAAACAGATGATAATGTTAGGAATGTAGCAACTGCTGTGCCGTGGGTGCCGTGGGAAATTGTAGTCGTGTTTGATTGCAACCTCTCCTTTCTCAAATGTTTGGCTGAGTCCAGAGTTTTGTTATTGCAGACTTTTGGCTTTCCTTTCCTTAACCATTGATTTGTGAGGTTAGTCGTTTTTAGCTTATTGGTAACGGTCCCCGCCAAGGGCGGAGACAGAGGGGTTCAAAATAAGCGCTCTGGCTTGAACCGGGGCTGAATCCGTCTGATCAATGATTTAGTAACGTTGTAAATAGTTTTCTCCTTGCTCGTTTCTTCTTGTTTTATTCGTGTTGTAAATAAATAGTTAACCTTCTCCTTTCCACGAGTAACCTAAATATTTGCGAGTTAGAATACCCGGTCATCAAGATACCCCGATTTCATCATAAACAAGGTGTATTCTCTCATCGCCACCTGAAGGGGATTGCAACTGGTGCAGCCGAGTCAAGATTCCAACTGGCGCCGTCGGCACAGGATTGCAACATCTTTCTACTCGAGGCATTGAACAGAAGGTGAGAAGAACAAGCTGGTGGACAGGCTAAAGAGCTGTTTGTACGACAGGAGAAAACGTGAAGCTGCTTCGCAAGACGGACGCCGAGAGCTTCAGGATCACTGGTCGAGTTCAAGAGAACGTCGGGGACTCAAGTCAGCCAGAAGCTGTAGGATATGGGCAACGACAAGCCATCGAAGGTTAGAGTCAGCGAGCTGCTGTGAAGGAGCAGGCGTCCACATTGACAAGGCTAAGAAAATGAAGCAGGTGACCAATTCAAACGAGGCAGAAATCGGCAAACTGTTGAGGCCGATGTCAGCGAGCTACTGAGAGATCCAGGGCTCAAGTCCTCCGCATCAAGGAGCCTGTCGTCGTCACGGAGGTTGACTTGATCACAATGGGAGCAGAGAGCAACCAGAAAGGTAGGGGCCTTTCCGTTTTCTCCGAATTAACCTTGTCAGTGTAGCGTTTACTCGCTAGAAACGAGAACAGAAAAATGAAGACGACTGCTGCGCGGTATGATCGCGAGGGCATGATGAGACGTTTTGGGTCGGAGGACGCAGAACAGCTGCGCGCAGTTGAGAAGTTGACGTTGCTATTTGAGCTTGAAAAGACCAAACTTGCTATATTCAGTGGAAATTAAGACAGGGGACGAAAGTTGATAGCGAGGTCCTTGTTCGCAGCAGTTCAATGCTTTAAGTGCATGAACTTTGGACATTCCATGCTTGACTGCCCGAGCTCAAAGCAAGTACAAGATGTTCGCGTGGTGAAGCTAGAGGTGTGCTAGCTAGTAGCTCAGGTGGAGATACTAACGCCTGATAAGCCAAGTTTCCAGTCGGAGATGACTGTTGACAAGGTCTATCGACCATATAGGGTGGACGACCTAGCATGCGATAGATTGGAGACCGAAGGTCCAAGTTCTGAAGCCTGTGCGGATTCAGGGTCCGAAATAACAAAAAAAAGATGTGGTTCTCCATGTAGCAGAAGCTGATCTAACGTTGTAGTGTGCGGAGCCAGAAAAGAGAACTGAGGGCATAGGGGCGTTAGTCATGCCTGTGACGCACGTGCTGTCAGAGCAAGCTTCGAAAGATCAGACCGAGGAGGTACATGACTATAGTGCTCGCGAACAAGAGTTCAGCATCGTCGCGGCCCAGCCCGTGTGCGCTAGCCGCAGCTGACAGTGTGCGAAGTGGCAGCAATTGTAGCTGTATATGTAGGGAAGTTGATAACAGTTCAGACGCCCTCGCTGCTAGAGCAGCCAGAGCGGGCGCAGCTGCATGAAGAAAATCAGAAAGAATCTGTTCTATACAAACCCGCTACTCTAGTAGAGCTTCAGGCAGCTGCTGAAGCTACAAAGGTTGATGCAGCAGGTCGTAAACCAACAGGAAAAGATGAGGCTGCAGTTGTTGCCGAGGTAGGCAGAAAGGCACATTTGATCTATGCAACAGTTTCTGCATCAGATAGGGAACTTGCGGTTGTGGGCAATGCCCCAATTCCTATAGGTTTCCACATGGAGCAACGTGCTTCAATATGAGAAGTGCGGAAGCAAGGCGGCGAAGGTTATCGGAAAACGGCGATGAATGAGAGCATGTTCTTTTTTGAAAAGAACGTCGGCTACCAGACGGATGTCCGACGGCAGGCCAAGTTGCCGATGATAGGCCTAGCCCTACTGTACAATTCAAAGTAAGGAAGCATGCAGACACGATGGGAGCAGTAAGTTCCGTAGTGCGCGGGGAGCCAGTGAGCTCTATTGACTCGATAGCGGCGGTAGCCTTTGCAGCCGGCGCTGTGCCGGATAATTTTGAGTTGCGGCCCACTTTTGTGGTCCAGGCTCAATATGAACACGATGACCTCTTTCGAGCCGTAGTGGGCTAGAAATCATTACTTCCAGTTCGGGGCACCAATATCGCTTGGTGGATTCCGGAATGTGCAGATTGGTTTTCCTATCCTTGTGTGCGGATTGAACGACCTGCAATGTGCGTGTGTGTGTGCGTGTTTTTGGACCGATTTATCAGCCGAGCATACCAGTGCGTGTGTGGGCAATCTTGTCGTGGGAAACTGGCTGAACATTTAAGTCGCACCGACAGCACGTGTCCGCGTAACATAATTGGTTGGGAGGTGTGAAGTTCAATGAACTTTCTGTGGCGAAAGTCGGTCTCGTGTTCGCGTGGAATGCGGCACCTGTGGAGTCACTTAGTCTCAGAGGAACAAAAGACAGGGACTCGGCGGTGGCTTTATTGTGATCAGCAGTGATTGTGATTGCGGTTATGGGACGCCAATGGGTTACCAAGGCTCCCGGCATGCGGTAGAGGCGCCTGGGATCAAGTGACCGTGAAGCGAATTCTTCCCTTTACTGCTGTCTTCGTTTTTTTCTGTAAAGAACTTGAGTGCTCGCCTCTCCGGCATACGTTTTTCTCGCATGCACGTGTGGAAAAGAGAAAGCAGATGACAATGTTAGGAATGTAGTAACTGCTGTGCCGTGGGTGCGCTTGGAATTGGTAGTCGTGTTTGTGCTGTTTGTGTGTTCAATTTCTTCTATGTTCAGGCTATGCAGAAAGCATTTAACCCTTCAGTACCTGTGCTGCCATCTCTCGGCAACAAAAAACGCTTTGGACGGGCCCTACTCGTCTTAAACTGTAATCAGAGTGCCAGAAAGCACGCGACGAGCAGGACTCGCCATGCGCTAAAGATTACAGCTGGCTTGTGACGAGCCTGTGATTAGTTGGCGAAAACCTTATTTTTCTTTCCCTAACCAGTGATTTGTGAGGACGGTCGCTTTTAGCTTATTGGTGGCTTTCCCCGCTAAGAAGGCAGAGGGGAAATTAAGCGCTATCGGTTGAACCGGGGTTGAATTCGTCTGATCAACTGTTTGGTAATGTTTTAAATACGTCACATACAATAGGACTTTGAAATAGAAGTCTGAGTGAAAGAGGTTTGAAGAAGACGACGAGGATGGCGATAAGAATGACGTGTATAAACCGAACAGTAGAGAAGATGAAGAAGATTTTGGTGAGGTGGGAGATTATTGGTGGAGAAAAGAAGACGACGACGACAAGGATGACGTGTACCGGCGCCAAGATTATAACAGCGCGAAGGAGAGCGGGACATTGGGGGAACAACAGATAAGCGGAGGTTCCAGCGGGTCAGGAACGCCTTAATTGGAAGAGAGCAACGCCAGCTACGGCACCGCTGATCTCGAGTTCTACAGCGCCGCACCGTGTACTTCCTGCCGTTCCTGAGCCCGCTCCCGAGGAGTCAATAGAAAACGCAACCATCTGCTACGGCCAGGGGTGTTTCCACCCATCCGGGTGGTGCCCCCAACGTTAGCATCACCAGCATCACTCCGCGGGCACTTGGACCGGGAGATTGTGTGATGCCACAAACGACGCTGCTAGCGACGGCAACCTGATCACTTCGAGCTCTACCTCTACACCGTCAACTGGACCCATGCAACGCTGCATCAGCACACCGAACCATGAGCACGAACGCCGAACGCTAGTAGTAGACGCCGGTAGTAGTGCTCCCGGGCTGTGTGTATTCCTAGTCCTCGTGTTTTGTGTTAGTTTCGTGTGTTAGTGTTTGTGTCACGTAGGGTGTGATTAATGTTCGTCTGTGTGGGTACATCTGTCGCTTAGTCCATTCTTTCGGCCCGAGTGTTTTCCGGGGATCCTTGCCAAATTTTTTTTTTCTCCTTGCTCATTTCTTATTTTTTTATTTTGCTCGTTTCTTATCGTTTCTTTTTTTTTCTCCTTTCCTCGCTTAACGTGAATGTTTGCAAATTAGAACCACCGGGTCACCAAGAAACCCCTTTTTCATCATTAACATGGTATTTGCTCTCATCGCCACCTGAAGGTGATTGCAACTGGCTCAGCTAGTCGAGTCAATATTGCAACTGGTGCAGTCTGAAGCGGAAACCTAGCTACCCCCTGAAAAACTACAAAAATAGCTCAATAAAAAAACCCAGTGCGTCACCAATACAGGAACAGACATGCATGCGGTAGAAATATGTACATGCTGATGATATCTGTAGGGAATAAAAAGAGACCAAGAGTGATTGGGAAGGCCGTTGAGATTATGCACACATAACCTCGTTTTTAAAATTTTATTTGCTCTACCTGTTGTCGAGACAGGCGTGGTGGCTTATTCTCATCGAAAAAATAATAGCTTGCACGCTTATTTTCATAAACGTCATTAAGATACCTTTGAGTCGGCACAATGTGGTGCCGACTCACTTGTCCCTCTTCATGGAAGGACTCAGAGGCGCTGAAGTCTTAGAGCGCAGGCCGCAAGCGAAATCTCGGTACACATATTGCTTCCATGCCCGATTGATGTTACAATATAGTCAACGAGAAACGAGACGATGATTTTGAGCCGTCCGTAGAGAAAAAATTGCGAGAAATCAGCGGAGGCATAGAACTGCCTATTACCGGCGCTCCTTTCCAAAAGGTTCGGTTTCAACCCCCATAGCGGACTTGAACGAGCCAGACTCGTCATAAGCCAGCTGTCATTTTTTGCGCATGACAAGTCGTGCTCGTCCTGTGCTTTCTGGCACTTTGAGAACAGTTTAAGACAAGTAGGGCTTGCCCAAAGCAATTTTTTGGTTGCCGAGAGATAGCAGCACGGGTACTGAAGGGCTGATTGCTTTTTGCTTGGCCTGAACAGAGAAGCTTGCAATGCACAAATGATCATGGCGGAGCGCGAGAGCTACGATGTCACCAACTCGAGTGATACTGAAGATTACAATTTGTTTTATTCCTCAAGTGAGGACGGTGATAGCGAGGTACTTTCTTGCAGTGAAACAGAAGATGAAGAGGAAGCAGATGCCAGAGGCCGTGAGCGCTGCCAAATTGTCTGAAAATCTCCCCTGCCCCACCTCATCGTTCTGGAAAGCTCGAGCTGGACACGGTTTACACAAAAGCGTACCAGCGCAAGAAAACGGAGACAACACACACAAGGCAGGACTGGCACCGACTTCCAACTAAGTTTAATTATGGAAAGAGCACTTAATAAGCACAGGAGCAGGCAAAAAGATATCAGTGACAAGTATTAGTGAGAACCTTGTCAAGGAGCGCAAGCCGCGGTCAAAGAGTGAAGAGAAAAAAAAAGCAAGTATAAAGAAAAACCGACGATTGTGATTCCCTGTATTCATCGGCTTTCACAAACCTGAAGAAATTGGCCAGAAGGTATAAGATAAATGTAGTTCTTTCTGCTCCTTGTAAGCTGTCGCACGTTTTCACCTTGAACAAAGAAAGACTGGCTAGGCACTGCAAAAAGAATTACCAAATCCGTGCCACTGAATGCACGGCTCATGTTGTGTAAGTTGTGTATCTAAGCCTTGGCCAGGAATATATGGGGAAGGCAGGTCAGTGTTTAAAGAAAAAGTGAGGCAGCACAAGGTTCCTATAAAAAACGGTTATGGCAGCCACATGGGCACTTACTTCAGAAGCTGGAAATGCTGTCCCTCTTTTGAAAACAAATTACATTGCAAAGTGTAAAGATAGATTACAGCGTGAAATAAACGATGCATATTACATCACGCAGAAAGGCCATCTCCGCATAAGCAAGTCATCTGTGTCGCTGTCAGAAGAAGAAATTAGTTTTCTTAGTGAGTCATTGTCAACATTAAAATCATATTGCTTTCGTCCCCTTGGCACGTGGGTCTTTGTTTTCACCCTTTGTATGTTTTTGCTTGTATTTTTTGCATGTTCGTGTAATTATTAAGTGGTTTTTCAATGAATAAACTTAGCTGGATGGCGCCAGTCCTGTCTTGCGTGTGCTGTGTCTGTTTTTCTGCGCCAGTACGCTTTTGTGTAAACCATGCCATGCTACAAGCAACGAGCTCAACTTAAAGTATTGCTGAGCAGCAGCTTGTGCAAGAAAGCACTGTCTGCGATCCCGTGCTTGGAGCGTTGCTGCACTTGTGAAAGCCTGGAGAGGCAAGAAATAAGTGAGTTTGACAGTACGACAAACATTTCGTGACGTTCATAAATATTTATTTGGAAGCTTTTTCCTTTTATGCTTTGTTGCCCTATCATAGCCGATTTCCACAACGCAATTATGCATATTAAAGATTGCTACATGGAAGAAAAACAGTTTTTACGGTCTTTTTATGCTTATGCCAAACAACATAAAATGTACTTGAATAAATAAAATGACCATTTTGGTACCACTTCTTGAAAGGAATTGTTCGTAAGGAGGTTAAGGTCGTAAAAATGCGGTATTAATAAAAGTTCAGCATTCTGCTCAACCGCACTTTATGAGATATATAGATAAGGATCGCGGATATGAGTGTGGTGATCTATATGAACGAAATAATTATGCCCCCTAAAGGTAATTACTCTGCCCAACGTTTTCTGGCAATAGAGCTGCAGATACGGAGCCGAAATCAGCCCGCTCTTTCTACTCGGCGGCATATAGCCTGCACTTGCTGTTATTTGTTTTCTCCCAAAACATAACATATAGTCAATATACGTTATTCGGGGCCTATTTCTAAAACAAGCACGGACTTTTAACGTTACTAAGTCGAAGAAAATGTATTCCTGGTTACGACAAATTCGATAAGCAAGTCTAGTTGCAAGAAGCTGTCATAAATGGCGCCAGCTGCCGCCCCTGTTACGGTGTGAAAGTACCGCGGGGAGAGAAACGCACCACGCGGCCAGGCGCACCCGTCGTGCGTTTGAACTGTTTGGATGCAATTGCGCCGGCACGTACGCTCCGCTTCCGTAGCATTGCCTTCATGCTAAGATAAACTGCCGTTTAGTGTAAAAAGCTAATTATTCATTTTATTAGTCTCCTAATTACTTCGCAAGTTTTTCCAGCTTGTGAGCGGACGCCAAGCCCACAAACATCACTGCGCTGTCAAAATTTCCATCATTCAACAAAAAAAAATCTAGGTTCCCTTATTGTTTAAATTTTGCCGTTAGTAGAAAAATAGCTAGTAGGCGCCGGTTATATATACAAAACAGAACTCCTACATTTGTCACTCCATGGCGAAAACGCATTCGGGTGCTGAATATGGCCTCGGCGCTTATTACTGGGTCCGAGTTGGTCGGAAATGAAGCACCTGCCTCCTCTTTGCTGTCTCTCATAACGGGAAGAAGACGAAGTTGTTCCAGACCAGAATGCTACCTCTTTGACTCTGAAGTTTTATCGTTTTTTCTCGCAATCCCTCTTCGTGATGGCGATGGAAGTGGAAGACATCAGGCCTACTCTGGAACCCGGTGGGTCGGCGGCAGCCGCCCAGAGGAAGCGCTTCTACCAATGGAGTCAGGCAAGCAGCCAGGCCACCGTGCTGCACTCAGCTACAAGCGAGGACTCTTCGGCGGACGACGGGTTCGTCCCACCGATGAGCAAGAAAGCCATTCGAAAACTGCGTAAGAGTAGGAACTCGCCTTCATCAAGTAGATCTACCGTCATCACGACGCGTGGTGCATCGGCGCACACAGTCCTGTTTGCGCCTTAAGCGCCCACCGACAGCCTCAACCTGCTGAACAGACAAGCTACGTCGGAGTTCCTCGAGGCTCGCGTCCCGGGGGTGACTAAGGACGTCAGGATCAACAGCCGAAGGAACCTCCTTGCCATCAATCTAAGGGAGTGCAGCGCCTTGGAAAGTCTAGCCAGCATCAAGAAGACCGAAGTCGTTCCCGTCCGCTCTCTTGTTCTGGAAAAACAATGGCACAACCGATGGCGTCATTTACGACATCGATGCGAACATCTCTGACTCCGACCTGCCGATACTCATTAAACCAACGGCGAACAGCATCGAAGTAACCAAGGTTCAGCGCCCCGGCAAGTCAAGGTGCGTCGAGCTCACTTTTAAGGGCGACTGTATTCGATCGCAAGAGTAGGTTGGCCACTATCGACATGATGTTCGGCCATTCGTCCTAAAGCAGCATCAGTGTCGGAAGTCCCTGAAACTTGGCGAGAGATGTTCGAAAACCATGCACCACACTGCAGATGCGTGAGAGAGGCATTCGAGGATCCCCTGATTCACAGAATGCCTTCCAACGGTCAGCCTGCAAGATTTGAATTCTGCGCTGAATGATCTTCTGTGTGCGCCTTGCATCCCATTAGTCATGCAGTGACTTTGTGCGCCTGTATCTTCTCCCTGCTCATCGTCTAAGTGATCGGAGGCGCTGCAGCTCCACACCGAAGTCTGCGAACTTTGGCATTGGAGTGAAGATGCATCTCGCGTGTTCTATAGCCTCCTTGATGCGCTCTTCAATGCCTGTTGTAATGTCTTCTCTGCAGGCTTCTTCCCTAAAGGTTTTAAACATAGACCAGTCTAATCGTTTCAAACGTTTCTAACACTTCCCGTGGGGTGCCGCAGGGTGGAGTACTTAGCCCAACGCTTTTCAATCTTGCGCTTGTCGGTATCGTCGATGTACAACCATAGTCGGCGAGAGTCGCAGTCTATGCAGACAATATATGTATCTGCGCATCAAGAGTTACGCGACCACAAGTTCATGCAAGGCTTCAAAAGATGGCAAGCATTCATGCGGACTACCTCCGCCTGCAAAGCATGGCGATTTCTAATGAAAAATGTTCCGTTATTGCCTTTACATGAAAGGGCATGTGCTATTACCCCTTAGGCATAAATGGGTCAACAATACTCTACGAAAGAAGCCACCGCTTCCTTAGAGTAATAATCGATCGTAATCTGACACGGAGCCCACATGTCTCGTACAAAAAAAGGCGACTGACATCGATCGTTCACGTTCTCTTCTTTCTCGGAGGGAAGTCGTGGGAACATCAGTGCAGGCGATGCTCCAGCTGTACACCGCATAATTCATGGGATTCCTTCGGTACAGTATCCCTGCACTAGGAAACTTGAGGAAAACGAACATAGGGTTTCTGAAAAGTGTTCAGGCTCAAGCTCTGCGGACGTGCCTAGGACTGCCAAAATACGCGTCTACAGCCGCAACAGTACTCATCGCTCAGGAGAATTCAGTAACTGCTTATGTCACAATCGAAGCCTTGAGAGCCCATATTCGTCACCTCTCTCGGATTCCCGCACACCATCTTGCCAGTCGTCTCGCTAACCGGCCGAGTACATCGTTTGCAAAAATTATTGATGCCCATCGCGACTTCCTACCAACCCAATTTTCACCAGCCTCTAGACCATCTTTTCCATTATGGAGTCTGCGCCAACCTCGTGTGCTTCTTTCCATACCGGGCATCAAAAAGAGGGCTTATTTATCAACGACAGCACTAAAACAGACCACTCTAGAATATTTCCATGACAAACACGGACACCGAACGCACGTATAAACCGATGGCTTTTTGACCCCTTCCATTTCCTCGGGCTCCGCAGTCATCCCCGTAAGGACCATAGTTAAGAAAGTGAAAACATCACACCGGACTTCATCGGCTGGCGCAGAACTTACTGCTATTCGTGTCGCCATTGAGCATATCAGTGAAGATACACACCAGCAATAATCTGTTTTCACGGATTCAAAGGAAGCCTTCCAAGCCTTACAATCTGCTATTCGTCATGGGTCCCGTGAACAACTGGTCGCAGAAATCTGAGAGCTCCACCGCACCGTCGTCAATAAAGGGCAGTGTAGTGTTTACCTATGGCTGCCAGGACACAGCCGCATGGCAGCAACTACCGCGCGGACGAGGCCGCGAAAACTGCTCACCATTAGGGCGATTGTGTGTCCTTTGCCATCTCCAGAGCCGATGCAGCGGGTAGGCATAGACCACTGGCGCGGGACATCACGCTTGCCGCGATGAATACAAGCCGATTTTCGAATTCGCGTTTAAAAACCTTGCACTCAGATCTCAAGCTCCGGCTTCCATCCGGCCTAGCTACTACGACGTGAAGAAAATTTGCTGTTTCACCTGTGGCATGTTGTGGCGTTCATCAAGCATTACTCTTAATCGGTCTGACTGATAGCCCAGCATGTGCCATCCGAGGGTGTGATGAGACTATAGCCCACATTATTTGTGAATGCCCTGCCTACCACGCGCACCGAAAGACAGTCTCTCTGGCGTGCACTGGAGCATCTAGACTTGAGTGCACTGAAGGAAACGAAGGTTCTCGGCCACTGGCCGCGGCGGTCGTCGGTGGTGAAGGCCTCCAAGGCACTGATCCTGTTTTTGAGGACTTCTGGCCTGCACGATAGGCTGTGAGTTTACTGAACGCTGCGCCTTTGCATAGGGAGTAATCTCCTGCGACTGTCTTTTCTTTATCTTTTTCTCCCCTCACCCCTTTCCCACCGTGCCGGGTAGCAAACCAGATATTCTGCTGGTTAATATCCCTCCCTTTCCTCCTCCTCCTCCTCCTCCTCCTCCTCCTCCTCCTCCTCCTCTCATAACGTGCATACAACGTTGGTACATTGACCTACGCATGATTTTTATTGAGTTACATAATTGCAGCCAGTAAACGGTATAACACTGTCGGCGCCAGCGCTCGCACAGCTGCGTGGCCGAGCCCGTAACCGGAGGAAGCCATGCTGTGTACGCACTGCTTACTTTAGCTCGCGACAGGCTCGGGAACTGGGCATTGAAGCTGCTCTACCACTGTACGAAAGGAGTAAGTGGATTTTGAAACGAGCTGTTAGCTGGTTTCAGCCGGAATATCGAATTATAACTGTTCGACTGGTGGCCCGTTATGCTATCACCGGTTGCTGGCAAAACCATATTATTGTTAGCTTTTCCACAGTTATTCTAAAATATACGGGAAGAGGAGATCATTTGCAAGATCCGAAGGGGCAACCGGTGTGGAGAGAGTTTTTATTTTCGTTATAGGTAAACATGCTATGTCGTGTTACAGTCTCACTTACTGGACTTTTCCCGATAGGGTTGCATGAAGAAAAAAAAGATGTGCAGTAAGATTCCACAATTATTTCCTTAAATTAAGGTAAATAAAACCTATATCAAGTAGAGTAACTTGAGCGCGGGAATGAACACAGCTCTGAATATGTCATTCGGTACGCCTGTTGGGCAAAACAAAACGAGCTAATTGTTGTATATTTTCAATGATATTCCATGCTACTGAGTTGGTGTATGATCATCTGCCCAGAAAGCGCTGAACCAGTCTCTTTTTGAGATGATGTATAGGTGTAACCATGAAAATATCCAAGCTCAGAACTAAGGAGAACAGGATCGAGCATGTAGAACCGACGATAACCTCTCTGTCGCTCTGTGGAGCTGTAAACATGCTTCCCGAGCTAGCTCAAGCTGCAGCGCTAGAGCTGGAATTGCTGTCAGTGTAAGCAGGATTTTTTAATAAAATTGTCGAGTAAATCTGAGGAATCAGCTTTTGTTCTTCCTACCAAACTCAGTTATAACTTTGTGCTTGCTATTTGTTGAATAATCAAGGAAAGTGTCAGCTCGAAGCAGCAAGGACAAAAAAGAGACAAGAGTACACAGGACAAGCGCATGAATCCGCACTTGTCCTGTGTTTCTGTGTCTCTCTTTCATCCTTTTTTCTTCGCGCTGCCGCTTACCATGATTCTACCATTCTCATTTTTTTATGTCTTCAGTAACCTTAATATACATTTCTTAGTATCTGCAGAATCGTAGCCATAACTCTGTATTTTGCCTTTTTCCATCGAAAGCATGCACTGGTAGGCTACATCACACGCCTGGCTCTACTCTGGTGGAGGATGTTGAAAAGCGGTGCGCTAGGGCAGCCACAGTCTTTAAATTTAGGCTTTTTCTGGTCATGAAACTACCATCGGGGTTTGATACAGGGCTGGCACCGGCCGCTAGAGGCGCCGTTCTTTGCAAAACTGCATCCAACTGAATGATCCAACTTTCCAATGCGTGGCATAATCTTGCTTTTAAACTTAGCCCTGCATGCGTGCCGAGTAATTATGACAGCTCTAGAAGACCAACGGGGTGCGTTTTTACAAAGAATAGCAGGAACTCTAAGCGTACCGAGGAGGGATCTGCGATATATTGAATTTTGTAGCGAATCTTACGATATGCGAACAAATTGCGTTCATAAACAAGTTCCCATAAGGCCCCATATTGTTCGTTAGTTTACAAGCACTCTTTAAAACTCTTCCTTCTGATCGAACGACCGGAGGCCAGCAAGTTGCAGACGCGATCCGTAAATAAAAATAGAAACTGTCGTAGGGGCTACAGTGCTTACCGGCACCTGCGGATGCAGTGAAAATATGCACTTCGGCACGACTGGGCATCATTTTGAGGTTGTCGGCTGGAACGCGACAACCTAGGACATTTCAGTAGTTGTGTCACTAACGCCGGAAACCTCCACGAGTTGGGCTTTGCCAAACACCCGGCAGGCCTTTGAAAATTTTTTTATAGGCATCAGCACCGGCTATCTCCGATTCAGTGATAATGCATCGCCGCTTAGAGTAAATTTATGGGTATAAATTTTTTCCATAGCGTGAAAATGTTTTTATCCAGCACGCGCATATTTTTAGGCGGAGGTGAAGTCACCTGCTTCTTGCAACGGTCCTGCCCGCTTAACATTTAACGCGACAGCGTTAAAGGCTCTGTTCTCTAGAAAATCTGGTGTCGGCGTTACCCGCGTTGGCGTTGGCGTTTTGAGCGAAATATTTAAGGCGTGGCTCTGGCAGGTGGCCCCAGAGAGCAATATTGGAGAAATGTGGGCCACCTATATCACCTGAATTTGCGGCGTCTTCAGAACCTGCCCACCGCATTGCAAGCAAACTGGCCACCGTCGTGGGTGGCAGTAAACTTAATGATTGTTCGCTCGAGAAGCGTAGCATTGGACGCACAAGGGCCGCCACTGGGAGCACCTGCCATCAAAGGGCAGTGGCGCAGCGCTTAACCGGTGCACCACTGTGCTAAATAGGGTATGATGACTCTCAAATATCTCTGAATGTAAAGTAGAGAATGAGCTTTTGCATATATGGGAATTGACTTATTACGCTTTCCAGTCTTACCGTTAATGCGGGGCTTAGGTCTCCTCTTCAATTTTTTTTTCGTAGCGCCGTGAAGTGGGGCAAGGGAACAACGAGACAGCCTCGGTCGGTCGCACCGCTGTTGCCGGAACGGCATTCCGGCTCACAGCAATTGCTCGTAATGTTTTCACGTGCACAAGTTCATTACTTTTATGCACAAAGCGACTCTAAATGCCGGACTGTAATGTTAAATTTCCAGCAGGGAGTGGGGTCTTCACTTTCGAGACAGGATCGAGGTTTTCAGATTGCGCGCTTTTGCTTACGGTGGCAGCAGCGTATGCAGCGCCCGCATAGCGTACAGGGGAAGTTTCATGACCACAAAGAGCACTGAATGACTCTGACTACTTGTAATTGATTCAAAAGTGAAGCGATTGCTCTCAGCCGGTCTTCCACAGTTTCGCTGTATGGTAGGATATGACTCACCTTGTATTTGCTGAAAACTATCTCGGTGTTTTCTAGACACCTCGTGGAATATGTGAACCCAACGTAGTCCCGTGACGCAGGGGAATCTGTCGCATACGGGTGCTGGTGTGGGCGTTCACATATGATGAGAGGAGGATAGGACTGCAGTGTTTAGACGCTCGATGAACGCGGGGATCGTTTTTGCGGCCACTGCAAAACGGCCCCGCTGCTTTAATCACAAGACTGACAGAGAAAAGAGATGCCTAATTTCTTTTTTTTTGCTTGCTGCTTTATATAAAACTTTCAGAACATCCAACAACCATCCAGGGTAAGCGGCGGTGGTACGGAATCTGTCTCATTAAAAATGATCACTGAATACGGAACCGATAATCAAGCATTAAAGGCATTTCAAGGACCCGACTACGACCCAGCTGCCTACACAGCAGGTGCCAGTGGCTGCTTTCAGGCAGTTTCTAACGCTCTCAACTTCTACAATGCAACGTTTGAACGTGCCGTAGAAGAGCCAGCGGAAGGCCAGGAGCAGCAGTTTCTTGACATTGGCTGTGGATGCGGCCGTGTGACCACAGACCTTTTGTTGCCGAGTTGCCAAGAGCACACACGGAGGATCGTGGCCACCGACATATGCGGCAACATGGTGTCGTACGCAAGAAATCACAGCGCGCACCCCAAGATAATGTACGAGCAGCTCGACATTACGGGCGACGTGGCCCAGTTTGTGAAAAAGCACGCGCTGTTCGATCGGGTGTATTCCTTCAACGTGTTCAACCGAGTGACTGACCAGGCTGCAGCGTGGGAGAACGTGGCGCGGCTACTTCGACCTGGAGGAGAATGCCTCCTGTACTACGGGGCGTGGTATGTGACACCTGAAATTTGGAGGAAGCTGGCGCAACGGATACGTTGGAGCAAGTTTAAAGAGGTAAAAGTGGCACTGGGCTGACGTATGTAGTTCTGCAAAGCTAGGCTTAAGATAGCTATTTTATTATGAGAGCAAATAATGCTCATGCTTTGTAGAGGCCAGGCTCGTTGAGAGTTTTGGTTGTGTTGGAAGATACGTGCAAGATAACGCTACCAGCCGCTGTAAAAAAAAAGCGCAACAGTAGATATAGTTGTCAACTGAAAATATCATAGTCAAGAACTCGTAAAAAATGTGTTTATTTGATTACTTTCCACAACAAGATGTTCATCAGCAAAAAATTGCGTGATGCTGAGAGCAGTTGAGGCATTAATTCGCGCACTCCAAACATTTAGACCGATTCAGGGGCCGGTTGCACGAACAGTTTACTTTCGGTTTAAATTTACCGCTGGAGTAAATTGACATAGGAGTAATTGCTTCTTCGATAAGATAGTAACATTTCGCTCTACAGTGCTGCCCATCTTGTCCATTCCGTTCTGTGCAACATGGCAGCGCTCGGCAAAGTGGTATTTGTCCTCTTCACAGCGGATTCGCCTTCGTTCGCTCTCAGCTCTTAGTGCGAACCAAAAACGAATGGAGGGTTAGACTATCGCTGTATGTGTTTCGCCTGCACCAAGAAGGTTTTACGACAAAATGGCTTCGGTTTAAAGATAAAATTCGTATAAAAACTGATAGAATCCGGACTATCCCTTGATTATACGCCAAACTGGATGCGAAGTGTGGTCCCCATAAAAATAGCAACCGCAGAAGAAGCGGTCAATCAAATAGTTTTCAAATGCCGCCAAGCTCTGTGATGTTTATTTCTTCATACTCGAACTCCTCGGCACGCTGTTTATCACTTTTTTTGTGGAAGAGAAATACTACGAGATTTTTCTGAAATATTTGTATCTGCACAAAATTGTTGCTCTAAATTGTCGTAAAAGTTTGCCGCATTGTGTGTCGAAAGTTCGTCAGCTTTAAATTGAGCGCGGCCTAGATCGGCAGTGATTGTCCTTCCACAACCACCGAACACGCTAATTGCAGTCCCCGCTGTCGAGTTGGTCAGTTCATTGTCGGCACAAGTGAGCGTAATAAGATTTCGTTTCAGTGACACCTGTTTCTGCTCGTCTGAGTTTCAGGGTATTGTGATAACCACGTGACATCTGGTGGAGTTTCTGTACACAGACTGCGGCATAGACACTGCCTCTGATTTTTTTGCAGCTGTGCGGGCAGCCAGTCTTCCATGGACTACGTCGTGAAGGCACGGAATAATGGCTAGACCTCGTAGACCGTAAAGAATTAATCAGCGAAATGGTAGACATGCCTCCTTCGTACTTCACGGACCCGCCCGTACCTGGTGTGAAAATCATGAGGCTGTGCAGACTTGGGATCCATTCGAAAGGGAGGTTTTGAAGACTTTTACGCACATCTTTCGATAAAAAGATTTCAGTCAGTCCTGCGGTCAAGGATCCAAATCCCGAACGAGTTCGTCCTCGCTTATGTTGAGACGCGTGCCTTTTGCCGCGCCGATCCCGCCTTGATCGAGAAGAACAAATTGAACTTGCTAATTCGCGGCATGAAAGCACATCTTTTTGCGGGTATTTTACGTCAGCCGCCAACACCTCGCAGAATTTACTCAAGGGGCGTCTTTCGTCGATAAGGGTTTGGACTCCCGAACCCACCAGTACACTGTTCCATGAGCTTTCGGCAAGCTAGTCAGACGGTACGCCTGAAAGCGGAGACGACCTGCGGGATCTCTGCGAGATTGGTCGGGAAGGGCTTGATCGGCTGCTAGCGTCTTTATGCCAAGATCAAGTGGCGAACTTCATGGACATGTGCCGCGAGGAAGTCCAGCATGTCCTTGGCTCCTCTTAAAGACTACAAATAAAGCCTCAAGATATTACCTATGCCGCTGCAGTACGCAATCCTTGGCACCAAAGAGACGCCCGAAGCCGTCTTCAACGTGAACAAGCCATGTTAGAACGCCGCTTTCTAACCCCGGACCGTCCAGTCTACGACTGACGCTCTAGTTCCAGGAAGTCCGACACCTGGAAAACCAACGACAATTGTCCGTTGTGTTTTCTCTGCGGGAAAGCCGGCCATATCGCCGACACTGCCTTACAAGCTTATGGGCCTTCGCGGTCTCTCCTCCTACGCACTTCGACCGCAACCTGGACAGAGACTAAGTGGAGGCGAAGACTATATTGGCTGTGCCGAGTACTCGGCCAACCCTTGATTGAGGTCAACGTCATCGTCATCCAAACGCTCGAGGTTACCAGGCCATAGTTGCGCAGCGCCCACGCGATGAAGATTCCAAAGTCCCCTGGATAAAAGCTAACTGAGGAACTCTACCTTGAGAGCTGACTTTGCAGGCCGACGAAATGACGAATATCCTCCACCGCACTGCAGACTATGTAGTGTCATGCTGCATCCACTACGACGACGCCGCGAACGAAGATTACCCAACGGCGACGGCACGGACCTTCGAGATGACACTGCCTAATAAAACGACGAAGACATACCCCAGCCGCAGTACCACCACATGGCGCAGCCGTGGTTCCACTCCGAGACCGACATGCAACTCTACAGCAAGTACCTCCGAGGTGGAACTGACTATTGGCGGCTATAAAACTGGTGCTGCTGTTGGCCTAGAAATTTAAACTGCCCTGAAATCATGACTTTGTCGGCTCGATGGACGGAACGAGTGACAGCCAACGAAAGTACCTACTTCAAGACCTTCTTAAGACTTGTAGCTGTGTACGCGCGATGAAAGACTGCCTTCGTCACGCCAGGCATCCCCTTCGAGTTCAAGGTAATGCCATGGGAGCTTTTGTCCGCACATGGTCTGAACATTTCAGCGGGTCGTGGACATGGTCTTAGCAGTTCTTAAGTTGTAAAGCTCCCTCATTTACTTAGATAACATTACAGTCTTCAAGGTGAGTTTCGACAAAGAACTAAGGAAGCTAAAGCAAGTGCTGAATGCAACAAAAGTCTTCTGGTCTTAAGCTGAAGTTTAAAATGTGTCACTTCGCCTACAAAGTGCTCTTGTTTCTCATTGAAGTTGTCAACAAGGACGGAGTGTGCCCCGAACCAGGAAAGACAGCCGCCACCGCAAAATTCCTGCAACCTTCCGTCAAGAAAGCCGATTGATGTTTTTAAGCCACTGTGTAAACGACTTCTCGCGCATTGCCTAGACTCTGACGCCTCTGACAAAAGCAAACGGTCTGTTCCAATGGGAAGAACCCCCAGATGAATGTTTAAAGGGCCTTCAATGCCGTTTGCAAGCACCACAAGTCCTGCATTACATTCATGAGAGAACCGAAAGAGAATTCACACTGAGGCTAGCAACATATGCGCCCGCATCATTCTGGTTCAAATGAAAAGGCCACCACGAGATCATATTGGCAGCGTCGAAGTTCCGCTTCAAAGTGCATAGAGGGTCATTAAATGTCAGCGACCGTCATGCGTTATACTGGCTTGCTGATATAAAGACCCTTCGGCCGCCTCACTCGCTTGAGCTTGCTTAGGTCTCTAAGGGTTTGATGGCGCCGTGCTTTACACGTCAAGGCTCAAGCATTCTCCACTTGAAAAATCTTCGAAAGACGGTGATAACGACGGATGCCTAGAGCGCCTCGTCAAGTACCTGGAAGGCAAGACTCCTGCACACCGGCAGCGTTCAAGCATACGTTGTTCTATTTTTCTCCAGAGAATAATGTCGCCGCGAAGATTTTTGTCCCTAACCAGATCACGTACCTCCTGGCCGCTTCCAACAGTCTTCGAGAAGAAATTCAGCAGGCGTCCGACGACGAACCGACAGCTAGGCACCTTAAGTTTACCGTACCCTTTGCCACAATAAAGACAAGTACTACTGGCCAAGACAGTCCGCAGCCGTCGCACGGTATATTTTGACCTGAGGAGACTGCCAGGCACGAAACGCAACATCGACTAATCCAGCACGACCTCAAGTCAAGTACACCAACAACAAGGCTATTCCAGTACGTTGGTATGGACCTCCTCGGCTGGTGCCCAACGTCGACGTCCGGAACGAAATCGATAGTAGTGGCGAGTGACTACCTGACGTGTTACGCTAGAGGAAAAGCCCTACCACGCGGCTTAGCAGCTGAAAAAAAAACGCCACTGGGAAATACAAATCTCAGACAGAGGACCACCGTTCAAGGCAGAGCTGACCAAGCCATCCTGACGACTGCAGACGTGCTTGCCATATGAGTCGATGCTAAACACAGGACCTGGGATGTTGTACTCCCCAGCATAGCGTTCGCCAACATCGCAGTGCAGAAGACCACACAGATGACGCCTTTTCGGCTCGTCCACGGCAGGGAAGCAGCAAAAATTCTCGATGCCTTGCTCCCAAACGTCAGCGAAGAACACAACCTCGACGTCGTCCACATATCTTCAGCGTGACCAAGCCCGGCGGCTTACCCAGTTAAGGAAGCAAGACCGACTGGCTGCGACGTTCATTACCAGAAGGTACGACTACACGACGCAGTGTTCAAACCAGGTGACAGAGCCTGGGTGCGGACGCCAATCCGCCGCTGAGGATTTTGTGAATATCTGGTACGGAGCTCTATTTTGGGCTCTCTGGAAGCTGCAGTACTTCTGCTCGACACGCAGTTATCTATCCAACAGATCACTATTTATGCAGAAAGAGGACGGACCAACATCTTCAGATTTCACTTCTCATGGCGCCCCACAGGGTGGAGTATTTAGCCCAGCACTTTTCAATCTTGCGCTTGTCGGCCTTATCGATGTACTACCACAGTCGGTGCGAGTCTCCGTCTATGCGGCCGATATTTGTATCTGGGCATCAGGTGCTCCGCGACCACATATCGAGCAAGGCTTCAAAAGGCGGCAAGCATTCTCACGGCCTACCTCTACCAGCAAGGCCTAGAGATTTGTACCGAACAATGCTCCCTTGTTGCGTTTACACGCAAGAACATGTCTCATTACCCCATGGGCATAAATGACTCAACAATATCCTACGAAAGAGGCCATCGCTTCCTTGGAGTAATCATCGATCGTAATCTAACGTGCAGCGCACAGGTCTCGTACATGAAAAGGCGACTTACATCGATCGTTCATGTTCTCGCCATTTCTCGGAGGGAAGTCGTGGGGAGCATCAGTGCAGTCAATGCTCCAGCTGTACACCGCATTATTCAGGGGATTCTTTTGGCACAGTATCCCTGCACTAGGAAACTTGAGGACAACGAACATACGGTGTCTACAAACTCTTCAAGCTAAAGCTCTCTGGACGTGCCTAAACCTGCCAAAATGTGCGTCTACAGCCTTAACAGTACTCATCGCTCAGGAGAATCCAGTGACTGCCTATGTACAGTCTAATACCAGAAGGAGTGCTGCGAACGCATTTCGAAGGAGCATACACTTGTCTCGTATTCCACTCGTTCTTCCAGAGCCACCGCACTCCTTCCAAGAGTGCGCCCTCCGCAGAAGTAGATATACTGCTTTATTACCATATTACTGGGAAACAAATCTGCGCCGTAGCGAGGAATCGAACCGAGGAACTTTGGGTTGCGAACCGGGTGCACTACCTCTTCACTGTCATTAGGACGAGAGCTGTAGGTTTCGAAGACATATAAATGTTTTCATTATGAGTTCCATGGCGCTTCCTGTGTATGTTTCGTGAACTTCTGTCGTTTAACTTCACAGATCGCTGCCTCCTTAGTTGTCACAGCTCGGTAAATGATTAAACAGACCTGACAGCAGCTGCGCGCCACGGATAATCTTTGCTTAAAAGCAATTTCATGGTGCACGGTATGTTGAAGCCTCGCCCATCGTGAACAAGATAACTGCTGTGCTATTGCATAATTCTTTCAATTGAAAACAATCTGAACCTTAACTTGAGCGCTGGATGGACATTCGCACCGTATCAGCACTGCAATAGCAAGTGTTTAGAGTGATGTTTCGCCGCGAATCGAGGACGTTTACGGGATCTCACAGAACTGTTTTCCTTGAACTAAAGCATCGCTCTTTTCTGCGATGCGCTTTTCCTCGGAAAGTCGCTGTTTTGAAACAAATTTACCTAAATAAAAATGGCGGATCTGGAGCGGGCAAAATAGTTAGCGATTGCACTATGTTTCGGATAAATTGTGACAGTTGCAAGACAGACACTTGTCATATGCCTGTACGCAAAAGCATGCTTTCGATGATTGATACTTATTCAGAATCTCTGCTTGAGCATGTCGCTCCGTTTCTGCAGCTCGAAATGAGAGCTCTTCTTTTACTTTAAGCGAATCAAAGGTGGACTTAGTTTACATGAGATACGGGTTGTAGGTGACTGTATAGCTCCGCTGCATAAGAAAAGCAAACAAAAACATCGCCCAACTCCTTCTGGTCGTAGAGAGAGTGCAGTGGCAATTGTACTCTTTGCCGAAGGAACCGTTTCACACCTTAGTCAATTTGGAGCAGTAGAATGCTGCTATATTGCCACGGACCTGGCTCGAGCTACCTGCGCGCTAAGCCATGACGAGGACGAAGTGGTCGCGTTCGCGTGAGGCGCGCTCGAGCTGGCTATGTTCTGGGCGATTAAAAACCTCGGCCGTTCTGCGGTCCCCCCTCTACGTCTACGACTGTTCTCCGTCTGGCCTGTGACATCTGGTGGAGGTCGCTTGGGTATTCTCGGCTGATGCTCCATCCTTCCTCGGAGAGCGGAAGCACAAGCCCGGTGCCTCTTGTGCGAACCCCCGTCCATCGTGTCAGCCGCAGGCTCCGCGGCTTGTCTCCAGAATTCGGACTCCAGCCTCAAGAGAGCGCACCCATGGGTACGACCACGGCAGCAAGGTCAGACAGCGCCCCGTTCATACCTGCTTCTTTTGTGAGCCTGCAAAATCCTCGGATCCCGAAGCCCTTTCACGGCGGATACTCGGAGGACGCCCAAGACTGGCTTGATCAGTTCGAGCGCGTTGCGCGTTTCAACGGCTGGGACGACAGTGCTAAGATCCGGAACGTTTACTTCAGCTTAGAAGACGCCGCTCGGATCTGGTACGAAAACCGCGAGACGAGTCTAACGACGTGGCAGGACTTTCGTCGCCAGCTGTTGGAGACTTACACCAGCAGCGATCGCCGTGAACAGGCCGAGCGTGAATTGACCGCTCGCATTCAGCTACCAAACGAGAACGTAGCGATGTACGTGGAGGAAGTGACGCGCCTCTGCAACCGTGCGGACCCGACCATGACGGAAGAGAAAAAGCTCAGACACCTGATGAGAGGCGTGAAAGAGGAATAGTTCTGCGGTCTTGTGCGAAGCCCGCCCAGAACAGTCGCCGAGTTCCTCTCCGAGGCTGTGCTCATGGAGAGGGCGCTCCAGCAACGGTACAATTTCTACCACCGGCAGCTAAACCCTATCTCGGCTCTACACCCCCTGGATGCTGCTTCGGGGGACAATACAAGCTCCCTTCGGGACATCGTGCGTTCTGTGGTCCGTGAGGAGCTGCAGAAACTTCAGGGAATTTTTCCTTTGTACTCTCTGACTAGCGCCATTCGGGAGGAAGTTCAGCAGGCGCTCAGATCACCCGTCGCTCCAGTAGAGCCGCCACCACAGCCAACTGCTTGGCCGCCAGCGACGTATGCGGACGTGCTGCGCCGTCCTGCGCCGGTTCCCTGCGCGCCACCGTATGCCCCTTCGGTAGTCGCAGTACACGCCGAGCAGCCGGTTCCCTACTGGCAAGCTCGAGGACAGGTGCCGAGGAAGACCGATATTTGGCGTGCGCCAGACAGACGTCCCCTGTGTTACCATTGTGGCGAGGCCGGTCACATCTTCCGGCGGCGTCCATATCGGCCTCTGGGATTGCGAGGCTTGTCTGCAGGTAGTCCCCGTCCGCGGCATGCCGAACAGCCTCAGGAGTTTGACGAATACGTCACCCGCCGGCGTGGTTCACCACTTCCTCCGCGCCGAACGTCCCGATCGCCCTCACCTCGCCATTCGTCGCCTCATCAGTCCGGTTTTGGACCTGGTGCACAGCGTGGGTCCTCGAGCCCGCACCGGGAAAAGTAGAACAGGCGACCTTTGGAGGCGAGGCCGCCGAACGCCGTATTGCCGAAAAGCTTCCACCGACGCGCCGACTGACCCTTCCCGAATCGACGACTACGATACCGATGACGACGACGACGACGACGAAGACGGCGCCGACGACTGGGTCTGGTAAGACCAAGGTCGCCCTTGACATACGCGTGCTGATGGACTCTAAGGAGGTTAGCGCACTAGTGGATACGGGTGCGGACTACTCGGTAATGATCGGTAGGATGGCTAAGGTGCTGAAGAAAGTTATGATGCCGTGGGCAGGGTCACAGATACGTACGGCTGGTGGCCACGTGGTTACGCCGCTCGGAATGTGTACGGCAAGAATTACGGTGCGCGGATGCACGTTCGTGGGAACGTTCCTCATTTTGCCTGAATGCTCACGAGACGTCATTCTCGGTCTCGACTTTCTTCGAGAAAATGGTGCGACTATAGACCTTCGAAATCGATTGGTTACATTTTCAACTGAACTCGCTGCCACCAAACCCGCCCCCGAGAATTGCAGAGCCGCACTGCGTATATCCGACGATGCCGTAACGGTGCCTCCACGGGCGAGTATTCTGGCTAGGGTCACTTGCGACGCGCCACATTGCGGACAACGTGTTGTTGAGCCAAATGTCTCTCTTTTGCTCACCATGGGTGTTTGCGTAGCAAGAGGGCTCGCCTTACTATCTGACGGTCGCACTGAAGTCCTCGTGACCAATTTCAGTAATGAACACCGCCATTTATTTGGTGGCGCAGCCATCGCCCACGTCGACCCCGTCCAAGAGGTGGCTGAGTGTTTCGCATGCCTAGAAGACACGCCTGGTGAAGTTGACGAAGAGGCAGTACGCGCCGTTCACATAAACGAGGACCTCTCGCCCGCAGAAAGGCAGCAATTGCAAGAATTGTTGCTGCAGTTTAAGGAATGCTTTACCTCGTCGTCTAAGGTACGTCAGACGCCCATCACTAAGCATCGGATAGTCACGCACGATGGCGCGCGCCCAATACATCAACAGCCTTATCGCGTATCTCCCCGAGAGTGGGAGGCCATCCAAACGCAAGTGAAGGAGATGCTCAATCACGGCATAATCCAGCCATCGAATAGTCCCTGGTCGTCTCCTGTCGTTCTCGTAAAAAAGAAGGATGGCACGCTGCGCTTCTGTGTGGATTACCGAAAACTTAACAGCGTAACAAAAAAAGATGTCTATCCGCTACCTCGTATAGATGATTCCCTCGACAGACTGCGCCAAGCAAAATACTTTTCTTCGGTAGATCTGCGCAGTGGGTATTGGCAAGTAGAAGTTGATGAGAGGGAGCGGGAGAAAACCGCCTTTGTCACCCCGGACGGCCTCTATGAATTTCGTGTGCTCCCCTTCGGACTCTGCTGTGCTCCAGCAACGTTCCAGCGAATGATGGATACCGTGCTCACCGGCCTTAAATGGCAAACATGTCTAGTATACCAGGATGATGTAATCATTTTTTCAACAACGTTTTCGGAACATTTGCAGCGGCTCAGAGTGGTGTTAGAAGCCGTCCGATCAGCTCATCTTACTCTAAAGCCGCAAAAATGCCATTTTGGATTTACTGAATTGAAGTTTCTCGGGCATGTCGTCGGCTCCGAGGGCATCCGGCCAGACCCTGACAAAATTTCTGCCGTCGCGGACTTCCCGGTTCCCACTGATAAAAAAGCCGTCCGACGATTTCTAGGCCTTTGTTCGTACTACCGACGTTTCATAAAAAAACTTTGCTAAGCTGGCCAGTCCTCTGACGCGCTTGACACGAGATGAGGAGCCATTTTTGTGGGGTGCCGAGCAGCAAACTGCTTTTGACGATCTACGACGTCGCCTACAATCACCACCAGTACTAGCCCATTTTGACGATGATGCCGCCACTGAAATTCACACGGACGCCAGCAACGTCGGTCTTGGAGCAGTTCTCGTTCAGCGTCCGAACGGTGTCGAAAAAGTAATCGCTTATGCTAGCCGTGAACTTTCCCGTGCAGAGTGTAACTACTCTACAACTGAGAAGGAATGTTTGGCCGTAGTATGAGCCATCACAAAGTTCCGCCCCTATCTGTATGGCAGGCAGGTCAAGGTTATTACTGACCACCACTCATTGTGCTGGTTGACAATCTTGAAGGACCCATGTGGCCGCCTAGCACGTTGGGCATTACGCTTACAGGAATTTGACTTCACGATCATCTACAAGTCTGGTCGCAAGCACACCGATGCTGACAGCTTGTCGCGTTCACCCGTGCAACCTTTCGAAGGTAACGCAGAAGACGAAGCATTCCTTGGTGCAGTCACGTCGTCCGACATCATCGCACAACAACGTGCGGACGACGAGTTGAAGCTGCTCATGGAGCATCTAGAAGGTCACCATCCCTCGATACCCTCCCACCTGGCTCGTAGGCTGCCATCCCTATGTCTTCGAGGCGGAGTGTTGTACAAGAAAAACTCCGCCTCCAGTGGTAAGAGTTACCTTCTGGTTATACCAGCCGCCCTCCGCCACGAGATCCTCCTCGCCTGCCAAGACGAGCCGACCTCTGGGCACTTTGGATTCACGCGCACACTTGCCAGAGTGCGGCAGAACTACTATTGGCCCAACCTTGCCTCATGTGTGAAGCGATATATTCGGACCTGCCGTGAGTGCCAGCGTAGGAAGACGCCGCCTCTGAAACCGCCTGGCATGTTGCAACCTATCATGCCTCCTAACATACCCTTTGAACAAGTCGGCATGGACCTCCTCGGACCATTTCCCTTGTCGTCGGGAGGAAACAGATGGATAGCTGTTGCAACCGATTACCTGACGCGTTACGCCGAAACGCAGGCTCTCCCTCAAGGCACAGCGTTCGAAGTAGCGCACTTCTTTATGCGTGCAATAGTGCTTCGACACGGCGCTCCGTCCGTCGTCATCACAGACCGAGGGAAGGCATTTACAGCTCAGCTTGTCACCGACATCTTTGAGCTGAGTCACACCAGCCATCGAACAACGACAGCATACCATCCCCAAACAAACGGGCTCACAGAACGCCTGAATAAAACACTGGCCGACGTGATTTCCATGTACGTGGATGTGGAGCACAGAACCTGGGACCAAATACTCCCCTACATCACATTCGCGTACAACACTGCGACTCAAGAAACAACCCGCTTTACACCATTCCGTCTAGTCTACGGCAGAGAAGTGCGGATGATGCTGGACGCCATGCTCCCGTGCGTGGATGATGACTCGACACCAGATGCGGGCTCCTTTGTCGAACAAGCCGAGCAAGCTCGCCAGCTTGCTCGTTTGCACATCACAGCTCAACAAGACACGGACTCCAGACGTTACAACCGGCGCCACAGGGAGGTTACCTACAACATCGGTGACCGTGTGTGGGTGTGGACCCCTGTCCGCCAAAAGGGATTGTCCGAAAAACTGCTGCACCGATATTTCGGACCTTATGAGGTGCTCCGTCGTGTTGGAAACGTGGATTATGAGGTTGTTCCACGTGGAACTGTGGCTACCGGTCGTCGGCAACCACGGACTGACATTGTGCATGTAATGCGACTTAAGCCATACTTCTCGCGTGAGAGCGATGACGCTCCACTTTAAACTGTGTTCGGGTTCTGCGTTTTAATTTGTTTCTTTTTGTTCGTTTCTTTTTTAAACATTGTCTTCCTGCTTTTCCTGTTCGTTTTCTGCTTTGTACATACCCTCGCATCGGGACGATGCTCTTCTTTTTCGGGGGACTAATGCCACGGACCTGGCTCGAGCTACCTGCGCGCTAAGCCATGACGAGGACGAAGTGGTCGCGTTCGCGTGAGGCGCGCTCGAGCTGGCTCTGTTCTGGGCGATTAAAAACCTCGGCCGTTCTGCGGTCCCCCTCTACGTCTGCGACTGTTCTCCGTCTGGCCTGTGACAATATAGAGTACAGTGTCCGGTATACTCTATCAAAGAGTGTACCAGTTCTTAGAATGTAACAATCGAAGCCTTGAGAGCGCATATTTGTCAGATTCCCGCACACCATCTTGCCAGTCTTTCTGCTAACCATCCGAGTAAATCGTTTGCGATAATTACTCATGCCCATCGCGACTTTCTACCAGCCCAATTTACACCAGCCTCTGGACCTTCTCCTCCATTAAGGAGTCTGTACCAATCTCGTTGCTTTTTTGCATACAGGGCATCAAAAAGAAGGCTGATTTATCGACGACAGCACTAAAACAGACCACTCTAGAATATTTGCATGAGAAACACGGACGCCGAATGCACGTATACACTGATAGCTCAGTAACCCCTTCCAGTTCCTCACGCTCCGTAGTCATCCCCGTAAGCACCATAGTTAAGAAAGTGAAAACATCACGCCGGACTTCATCGAATAGGGCAGAACTTACTGCCATTCGTGTCGCCATTGAGCATATCAGTGAAGAAACGCCCCAGCAATGATCTGTTTTCAGAGATTCAAAGACAGCCCTCTAAGCCTTGCAATCTGCTTTTCGTCATGGGTCCCGTGAACAACTGGTCTCAGAAATCTGAGAGCTCCACCGCATCGTCGTCAATAAAGGGCAGTGTATTGTTTACCTATGGCTGCCAGGGCACCGCGGACGAGGCCGAGCCAAGTGCTCACCATTAGAGCGATTGTGCGTCCTTCTCAATCTCGAGAGCCGACGCAGTGGGTAGGCTTAGACCACAGGCGCGGGACACCACACTTGCGGTGTGGAATTCAGGCCAATTTTCGAATTCGCGTTTAAAAACCTTGGACCCAGATCTGAAGCTCTGGCTTCCATCCGGCCTAGCTACTACGACGCCAAGCAACTCTGCTGTGTTGCCTGTGGCTTGGTGTAGCGTTCACCAAACATTACTCTTCCTTAATCGGTCTGACTGATAGCCCTGCATGTGCCATCTGCGGGTGTGATGAGGCTATAGCACACATTCTTTGTGAATGCACTGCCTACAGCGCCGAAAGACAGTCTCTCTGAGCAGATTTAACTGGACTGTTTATATCCGCCCCAAAACCGGTTCTACTTTGTTCAAGATTGCCGTAGACGATTACCGCGCCTTATCTTGAAGGTTCTTCGTCAGACATAAATTGGACATGGCGCAAATCGGCAGTGACCACCGCGAACACATTCGTTTGCTCCTATTGCCCCCCAGTTCAGCTCAGTATGGTCTGCTAATCCGGGAGTTGTCACCACCACGTGAGAATATGCGCAGTGAATACATGGCAGCACTCCGAGGTTTTTTCTTTCATGGCAATTTCGCACCAGAAGTTAGCTCTTTAAAAACCGTTACTCCTTCGTCCATCTTCTTTCGGACATATGCACGCGAAACGAAAATACGCGCGTTTTGAGTACATCATTATGTGGTATCAAAGTCATCATATAACGTAGTCAAATGCTATGATATATGCGGTTTAATGTTCCGTGGCTTCGCGAATGCAATTAGGAGCAGCGTAGACACGGCATCCGGAATTTTTTAATCTGTACAAGTTTATTTATTATTTACAGAATTTCGCAGGCCCTTCTGGGCCCTAGCAGAAGGGGCAATACAATGCAATATGAAAATACACAAAAACACTAAAGAAAATTCGAAACACAAAACCAAATAAGTTTGATAGCGTCAATCTTCTACTTCTACAATGGATTATATGTCACGTAGTGCTGTTAAAGGTAAAGCATTCCATTCAGTAACGGTGCGAGGGAAGGAGTATTTAAATAGGTTATTTCTGGCGGTGAATGGAGTTAGTGAGTCAGAGTGGCGATGTCTTGTTGGTCGTGGAGCGGAAAATGGCTCGGGGGAGGGACCCGGGCACTTTGACAACTTGTTATGTTTTAGAAGGAAAAAAATTAATCTGAGAATTTTACGTCTTGCTTGCAATTGTAGACTCGTCAAGCTGCCCAAGGGCAGCTTTTTTCTACGATTCCTCCATCTGTAGTGCTAGATGGGAAATAAACTTTGATTTGATTAATGTTTGAATTTGGTGTGATCGCATTATGGCAGTAGGTGAGTTGGTTGAACGGTATTTTGAAAAGATGAATTGAATGGCCTTGCGCTGGATCATTTCAAGTGCTTGAATGTTAGTATTAGGAAATGGGTCCCACACAATTGAAGCGTATTCTAACCTGGGTCTGATTTATGAAGAATAGGCTAAAAATTTTAAGTCTGCAGGAGCATTCTTCAGTTTGTGCTTGAGGACACAAAGTTTACGAAAACACGATGCACATACGTTACTTATATGTTTGATCCAACTTAGATTATTAGTTATTGTCACACCCAGATATTTATATTCAGTTACCTCCGAAAGTGGAAATTAAAGAAGAGCGTAGGGGTATAATCGGCTGATTTTTGTTAATCTCATAAAAACGGTTTTCTGAGCGTTTAGTTTCATGTCCCACTGATAACACCAATCCAAAATATTCTTTAGGTTTAAATTGAGTATTAGTTGGTCTTCACGACAAGTAATTACATTAAACAAAACGCAGTCATCTGAAAACAGCCGGATTTAAATGGGATGAGTAACTGCTTTAAGTATGTCATTCCCAGATATTAAAAATAACAGGGCACCGAGGACGCTTCCTTGGGGGACACCAGAAGAGACAGGCAGGCTGTGTGAATAATGGTCGTCAATACTAACAAACTGCTCTCGGTTAGATAAGTAAGCTGAAACCCAGTTAACTACAAAGTTAGGAAGACCAACTTCTTTAAGATTGTCAATTAATTTAGAATGAGAGACGAGGTCAAATGTTTTATTAAAATCGACAAAAATAATATCAATCTGGCCGGATTTTTCAAATAGAGATGCGAAGCTATGAAGAACTGGTGTTAGTTGTGTTACAGTAGAATAGCCCTTCCTAAACCCGTGTTGAACGTTAGAAAGGATCTTGTTGTCAAGAAAATCGATGATGTACTTGGCGATGATGTGTTCCAGTAATTTGCAACAGGCTGAAGTCAGAGATGTGGGACAATAATTTGATATCAGTAATGGGTCCCCTTTCTTAAGAACAGGAACAACACGTGGAGTTTTCCACTCTGAAGGAATGACAGCTGATGAAACTGACGCGCGAAAAATGACAACCAGAAACTCGGAAAGCTTTTCGGCATACCGGCGCAAGAAAGCGTTCGGAATTTTATCAGGGCCTGGCGACGCTTTAGTTTTCAGGTTTAGGAGCAATTCAACAATGCCAAGTCTTGATATCGTAATAGAGGCATAGTGCAGGGCGTTTCAAAATGACAATGTTCACCACTTGCATTAGCAAAGACACTGTGGAAGTAGTGGTTCAATTTCGTAGCAATATAATTTTTTATATGTGAGAGGCTTGCCGTCGTGCATTATTCGGTCGATAGGTTTTTCTTCTGACATAAGTGGTTCCAAAATTTTTCAGGAGAAGTTCGAATACAATTAGGCAGTTTGTATTCAAAGCATTGGCGTTTAATGGACCTCACAGCTGCATTAGGGATAGATGAAAAGAATGAATAATGGAACGACTGGCGCCTCCACGTTTCAAACGTTTTACTTTTCTTTTCAATTGCAGGATTTCACGTGTGATCCAGGGAGAGGCTTTGCGATATTTTATTATTTTATTGGAAACAAAGTTTTTAAGGCAGTGAGTGCACAGTGTTTTAAGCTTATTCCATAGCTCATCAGAATTACTGCCTCGAAAACTGCCGAGACAGACATCTAAATAATCCAACACGCTCTCACCTTTCGCACGCGAGAACTGCTTACTTAGCAGACTTTGGCCACATGCTTTTTGCAGACAATATGGATAGGGAAGGAACAATAGACCATATCATGATCGGAAGTTCCCTGCTCAGTTGAAACATGGTAGTCACTAATAGATAGGCTTACAAGGACAAGGTCAAGTATAGAAGAAGTACAACCATGTACACGTGTTGGCTGCCTCACTGCTTTCTGCGAGTCATGCCTGAACAACATATTAAATATGTGCTTTTCGTGGGCAGTATGATCGGGTTGAGAAAGGGCTTGTCCCAGTTAATTGATGGAAGGTTTAAATCACCAATTAATAATATTCTGTCGTGACGAAAATCATTCATGAAATCAGTGTGTTCACGTAGAAATTGCGGAGGGGAATTGGGGCCTCTGTAAATTGCAATGACTAGAAAGGACCGTCCCCAACAAGAAATTTTTAACGTGAGGCTTTCATGGTTTTCAATTTGAGTTAAAAAAGAGGTGTCGATGCGATGTTTTTCGAGTATTGCAACACCGCCTCCTCTGGTAGATCTGTCTCGACGGAACACCCGGTAAAGGGGAGGAAAACATCCTCACCATCAATTCCTTCGTGCAACCAAGTCTCTGTGATTACAAAAATATGTGGCTGATACCCTAGAATTACGGATTCAAGATGTAGTTAACACACTGCGCGCATTTATGTTTAGAAACCTGAGTTACTTGCTAAGCGGTGATGCGAGTCACTCTTTACTATGCTAATTTCTTTTCTTGATTTTGCAATTCTTGGCCTCACCCCACGGGAAAATTTGCCCGTCCATTTTTAGTTTATCTTTCACCAGAATGGGCTTCTTGCCTTGTTCTCTTTCGATTTTCGTACTATCCCATAAGAGCTTTCTTATTCTGAGGGTGTCACGTGAATAGTAATGTTGTAAAGAAAGTTTGGTTCCTTTAAACTTGCGGCAATCCCGCATTACGTCTTGTTTTTCATTAAAGTCCTGGAAGAGGAATATGACTAATCAGTTGTTCCCAGCTATGCCAATACGGTGGATTCTGGCGACTGAGTAGCATGTCACACCAAGCTTCTCTTGAGAAAAAATCAGAAATAACTTTCTCTTTAAGGACAGATTCTGATTCGTCACTGTCTTCTTGTACCCAAAACACAACTAAGTTGGAACGCCTACTTCTGTCCTCCAAGTCGACAATTTTTTCGCGTAGGAAGGTTACTGTTCTTTCCAGGTTTTCAACACGGGCTGATTGGTCTTTTAATATCTCTAGCTGTTGGGTGAATTCGCACAATATTTTTTCCATCTTCGCGTTATGCGTTATGCGTCGTTAATGCTGCCATTTCGTCTGTCAATTTTTGCTGCCCCAAAATCATTTGCTTCAACATCTCTTGCGTGCTCATACTGTCAGAGTTTGTCTCGGGGCCAGGATTCAGTTCGACGTCGCCACACAACATCAACTCGCACATTAGGTATATATCTCATTCGATACGGATGCAATGTTGGGGTCAAGGCAGAAGCAGCATACCACAACAATCACTTTTATATGAAGCATTATAGGCACCAACATGGGTTAGACAAAATAGGGGTGCGTAATACCACCTGCTGCTGCCTGGTCTGCCGAGCCCACTGAAGTGAAATTCTTGCGGTCGGCTATTTAAACGGATGTCCGGGGAGGTCACATGCTGATGCGGCGGTGCTGTAGGCGTGACATACGTAGCCAGATTCATGACGTCATCAGGCTCTTGATGAAGGTTGTGCTGATAGTCCGCTCCGGCATGACCAAGCAGAAAAACCCGGGTTAGACAACAGAAGGGTGCGTAAGGCCACATGCTCATGCCTGGTCTGCCGAGCCCACTCACATATATGCACCGATATCGCACATACAAATTGCTTTGGTACTTCACATCCGTTAAAGTGAAGCTGGCGCGGCCAGGATTATTAGGCACAGTTGCTTTTATAGGTAATAACGTCCCAAAGCGACTCAGGCTATAAGGTACGCCGTAGAGAACGGCTGAGGAAATTTCGACTACCTCGGATTCTTTAACGTGCACTGACATCGGACAGTGCACGCGCCTCTAGAGTTTCGCCTCCACTGAAATTCGACAGACGCTGCCGGGATCGAGCCCGCGTCTTTCGGGTCAGCAGCCGAGCACCATAACCACTCAGCCACCATGGCGGCTCGGCTGCGTTTGGGCACAATTAACAGTTAAAAGGGCTCTGAAACAACTTTCGAGGAGAGCAAATCAACTCCCTCTATCACTGCATTGCTTGTCATGAACACCTGAGCAATATATTACACTTGTACACGCAGCAGAGAACCCACAATCGCGAAATTTGGCGAGCCCTTCTCGGCGACTTTTTCATGCCCTATCCTCATCCGTCTTTCGCACCTGCGTGTGCATGTTGAGAGATCGCTATTGGTTAGATTCTTGAAAACTTCACGCAGCGATCATTGCCGCGGCCAATAAGCCGCGTAGCTACGGCTGGACAGAAGCTCCGCCGCCAGAAGTGTAGCCGACAGAGGAGCGCCGACCTACCAGCGTGCGAAAAGTGACGAAACGAGAGGGAAAAATGCGTTGACGAGGATATTGAAATTATCCTACAGATAACTTTGCTTCTATAAAGCACAATAAGAAGGTTCTGGCAGGACAATGTTTGCGACGCGGTGTAATTTATTGGGACCCCTTTCAGAGCTTCTTTAAAATTTGTTTAGATATCTCGACATTTAATTTTTGCCGCTCGCATGCCAAGTTCACAGCTGCGCCCCGCTCCGTACTAGGTACCAAGTTGTTGTCAAAGTTGCAAGTGAGTGTATCACAAAAGTTAGAGGCTGTGTTAACGAGATAACGAGGAAAGGTTTGGTTTCATTTATGGCTTTAGCCTTCCGAAGCGACTCAGGCTGCGAGGAACGCCGTAGAAGAAGACTCTGGATAATTTCGATCATATAGGGTTCTTTAGCGTGCACTTAAATTGCAGAGTACGAGGACCACTAACATTTTGGCGCCTTTGAAATGTGAGCGCCGCGGCCGGGATCGAGTCCGCATCTTTCGCGGGATCGAATGCGCACCCGGCCTTTAAGGGCGCCGATGGCGGCTTAATGGCGAACATGTTCAATGTCTCAATGGGCATTTTTAGAATAATTTAGCGGCTATTTCTTGACAAAATAAATCGAAAACCTTGTTTTCTTTCATGAGGAACTTCCAAACGTATTTCGAAGTAGTGCTTGCACACCCCGGTTTCTACCAAGTTCTAACGATGCTGACCATGGCGGCCTGGGAAACCTAGAAAAAAAACTTCTGTGCAGTCACATTGAAATAAACAATGCAGACGACTTGTGTTGCTCCTTCTAGGCACCGACACTCAGTCCAGTCGAAAAAAGAAAGTGACTTGAAGGACTCACATTCAGAGCCGAAGGCGTACCGAAGCAGCTCTAAGTACAAGAACTGTTCTTCACTGGCGCACGAAGAGTAGGAATGTAAAGAATCTTAGTTCACATTAATTAGCAACGAATTGTGTTGAGCTATGAAATTTAGGACCGAGCTCAAACATCCCATCCTCGTCGCAGTTGTGGTGCGAAGGCCTTCAAAGGAATGAAGACGAGGCTTCGGTTCGAGTGGTAGACAAAAGACCATTTATGTTGTTGTGACCGAAGGTAGAATGGAAAAGGAATTGCACGGGCCCGCCCAGTGCCTCGAGCTCAGTCACAGTCGCTGCCCCGTGCAGACACAGGAGAGTTGAAAGACACGCGAGAAGAGAGCTTGAACCAAGAGAAGCACGTAGGAAAACCGCGTCTGCCGAAGCAGCGACGCTGGTTTAAGAACAGATACCCCAGTCCCCTCACCCTTTATTAGACGAGGACACCGGTATTTATACTCTCTACTCACGTGACATTTCTAAGAGCCAATTAGAAATTACACATGTACAAGTACAAGTCGTAGGCAATCCACTAAATCGAAACAAGAACGAAAACCTCTTATACAACACCTGTTTCCTCTCAAAGCCACACGATGCCTTCTATTTTCGAAATTAAGTTTAGAACTTTCATTTCGCTCTTCTTCAGCAGTTTAGTGAGTCTTCTGCGTTTAATCAAGTGCGTTGTATTATTCCTTCGTTATTCGTAGGTGCATCCGGTACGCGCTGCGAAATGCATTTCCTTCATTCAACACCAGGCAAAGTGATTGGCGTAATTAACTTTGGCTCCCAAGTGTGTAACAAAGTATTCCAGTGGTAAGACCTCTTTTTTTCAAGAAGCTTGCTGTCTTATGGGTTTTATACGCTATGTACACAACTGTGTGCATTGGTAACTTGCAGCTTCTGGTAATTGTGTTATGTTAGCAGTAATTTCTAAATTGCAAATGTATTCAGCACAATTTATTTGGCTACAACTGTATTTCCTTGTCTTAGGAAACGAAATAAACTAAATGACGTGTTGACAGAGGTGATTTTAACTGCGCGCCCATAGCAGAGTCAGAAATCAATTTTTAAAAGTATTTTGGTTAGCTGCGCACAATGAGACAATAATGACTGCATGTTCTTTCTAGGGCTTGTTTTGATCACTGGGGAGAAGCGTGTTGCGATTTCACAAACATTAAGACGCTTTTTCAAAACAGTCCAGATACCAGTACAAAAATATCAGTCTCTATTTCACCCTTCAGGTGAGATTAATTAGCTTCATTTTAGCCTCCAGAGACTGTTAGAGATGGAGGAAACTTTTTTTAATAGAAGTGGTGATCTGAATGGAACTGGCCTCGTAAGGGGTTAAGTGCTTTGTCGAGGACTACTCCTCACAAATTCTCTATTATTTTAATTCTTTTCTATGGCGCAAATAAGTCTTTCTTATTCGAGATGTTTGCCATTAGGCATAATGAGGAAGGGAAATGGGATATGCAAATAAGTCTATTGCGAGTTGTGTGAATATGCGCTAGCAGAAGGTTACACATTCCGCAAATAGAGCCTCTTTATGTACTTTTTGCTCAAGGAGAAATTGCCAAATACTTTTCAATAGCTGGAATACATGCCACCCTTCTTCTCATTGCCACCATACCACTTCGAAATCCAGGGTCATCGGTTTGAATAGTGAGTAGACAAATGAGCAACATTTAACAAATTGCTTTTTCTGTCTTGAGACTATTTCTAGAGTTTCTAAGGTAACAAACGACCATAAAGGGTAACGGATATGACTTGAAAAGAAGGCCAGTGCAGCAGGGGGCGGCAGAAAGCTAGGCGATTGTGTGAGATTAAGCAGTTTGCGGAGATAAGCTTTTCGTGTGCCGACGCGGGCTTACAGAGAACAAGATTATTTGGAGGGATCTGGGAAAGGCCTTTGCACTTCATTGGGCGCAGCCAGGCCAATGACTGTGATGACCACAATTGTTAGTTACGAGCTGTGGACGTGTGTCATGGGTGTTCCTCAGATACGGGTACTTTCTACACCTTCACCAACTGTGAGAGAAATTCACCAGCAGTATACATACTTCAGTAGTTATGTGTCATTTCTATGGACACTAACAGAGCACGGTCGCAAATTGATTGATTGGTGTTAAACAACAGACATCTTTTTCAAGTGCGTACCAACCAAAAATTTATTATTAAAACTCTGAACAAAATATGACGGCTTACTGGTCATACCTAAATAGAGGCATCAAACATGATTTGAAGGCCCATGCAGTTGAGTTCAGCTCGTGTTCGTCAACCAATGAACAACTGATCACACGATAAGCCAAATTTGATGTATGCATAGAACTGCTGCGTTTGCCTTCCGCCTACGAGATGTGTGGTTAACCGCGTATTGGGCAGAGTATGCAGACATGGGTGGTATTTAACACATGAGTACCATAATACTGGTATTCCGTTTGCTTACACTGGAAAATCCATACATAGGACGCGTAAAAGAGCTCAAATGCTGGCGAGCTGGTTTGGTTCGATCACAATCTATAAAAAAGAGGACGAACACTAGTAAGTACTAGAAGGTAAAACTGTGCAAATAAGACATATGGAGGCAAAACGCTAAGGCGCCCGTGTGGTGTGCAACGTCAGTGCACGTTAAAGTTCTCCAGGTGGTCGAAATTATTCCATGCCCTCCACTACGGCACCGCTTTTTTCCTTTCTTCTTTCAATAACTCCTCTATCCCTTCCCTTACGGTGCGCTTCAGGTGTCCGCCGATATATGAGACAGATACTGCGCCATTTCCTTTCTTCGAAAAGCAAATATTATTATTATTATTAATAAAATTATTATTGTTATACTATTTTTATTATTTTTATTAAACGAGGCAAGGAGAAGAGAGAAAAGTACGAAAACGACACCACGGGCACATATTTTCAACAGTTTATTGATGGATGCAAGCACATAATATATAAGCGCGGCACATAGGCGCGCACCCACCTTTGTCAATTTGCACAAATATTGATACAAGATAGTACACATTGATCGCATTTTGTTTCCGGACAAACAAAACTCAAGAAACCGAATAACATCATTGGGGACGGCCCGATCAAAAAAGGGGGAAATCAGACATGTCGCTAATAGCTTCAAGCCAAGCAATTTAAGAAAAAGAAACTTGATTACAAAGTAAAGATCAGCCTGTATAAAGGTAAGGGAAAAAACAAAACGCGACAAGACATTGTTGGCGGTTGAAGGGAAAACAACAGCAAATGAAAATAAAGGCGATGATGGAAAGTGGTATGAAGCATCTAAAAGCAAGCATGACCTGGTGGAAACAACAAGGCACAAGGGTATAGATGAACATTAAAACCAAGTAAAAGAATACAATTTCCTAGTCTGAAAAACAGTGAACAGCCACGCGTGAGACATGAAAAACATTAGAAATTTTAAGTGGTTTTCTAAGAAAACAATTTATTTCTCATAAAGTGAAACATATTGAGTGTTGTCAGAATTTACACCAGACTTTGTCATTTGAAAAGCTTCGATGACCTCCATTTCGGTCTTATCTTTGGATTTGAAAAATACCTTCGTGCTATGAAAGAGCGGAGTGCAAGGCACTTTTCTTACTATTTCCCTTCCGTTAAAATTCTTGCAATGGCGTACCAGGTGGCCTAAAGAGTTGTTCTGTAATGCACAAGGAAAGAAAATTAAGATCAGTGTGTGCTATCTTTCATCAGCACATGAGCGAATCGACAGAGGTGGTTGCGTGCCTCAGTTCCGAGCATACATAGCGTGCGCTTGCAGTCATGAGTAAACAGTTGGAAGTTTGGGCCTTTAATGACGTATTCGTTCGTACGTTCTTTGTCTTATTCGCGCAATTTAACCTTTTAATTAGCTGAATAAACTTGTCCGCAAACCCGTTCTGCCAAGATTAAGTATAGACTTCGCCACGGTGATGGTATCCTTTTTTCGTTCACGCCTACGTTTTTTCGCGTTAGTTTTATTCACCCTTTTATTTTGTACTTTACTCAGCGCTTAAGGTATTGGTTTGTGATTTCAGCTCTGGGAGAGCATGATTCCCGTGACTCAAGATATGTCCAACACAGAAGAACGACTGGCATACACCAGATCACTTGCTGAGGCAGCTAGTCTGACGGTGAGAAGCTGCGAAATAGTCAAATGCTCCTGCTCCCTGCAAGAATACATGAGTAAGTTTGACGAGACTCCATGACAAAGAAACAATAACGATTGACTTTGCGTCCTTGAACATACTATTAATGTGGTCGTGGGAGGTTCCGATCACCAGGCCATGCCATGACTAAACCGCTTGAGAGGCTTCTTGCTGACACCAGATTATTTTCTTGCCCACATCCTATATAGCTATGAACACCTCGAGCAATGTGTTCGCCGTACAAGAAGTAACAAGGCACACATTCAGGGGCGGACTTTACTTTTAGTTGTGACACAACTGTGCATAATTATAATATACATCAATCTGTATATAGATAGGAATGATCCAAGCTTCCGATGCCCGGCAAATTTTGCTTAAAGTTGGTCCTGCGCTGGTACATAGTAGTTAAAACTGCCATAAAAAAGCAATGGTGTGAGGCTTCGACAGCAAATAGCAGAAAACTACGAACGTGTCGAGGAGGGATCTTCGGATATATTGATAGTTCGGTGCAATCTTACGATATGCGATAAAATCGACTTCATAAGCAACTTGCTAAATAAATGCACATGCTGACAATTTCTTAGTATGTGCTGAAATTTGTCCACATTCGTCACGTTAAAGTGAGCGCGCGTAGAATGAACTACTATGCCACGAATATGAACACGACGAAGAACACGCGAAAACCTCTTACACTGTTAGCTAATTGTGAGTAAACGCTTTCTGACGTTGGATATGGAAGCCAGGGCACTGGTTGTGCCCAGGAGCGAGATATACGCCCTGTGGCTTTTGACACGTGATCGAAATATGAATGCAGCTACAAGTTTGGTTAGTTGATCTCTTTTTTAAGCGAGATTTATTCCCTCAGGGCATCAATGGGCTAACGTGGGATGAAAGATGTAGTAATGATTAAATTAATGGAAAAAGGCGAGTTCATTTCATGAAGTCTAGTAGACAGCGATGGTATGGTCTCTGCTTCCAGGCAATATATGAAGCAGGGCTCCTCGGTGAAAGACCCGCTACCTTCAGTTGCCCGATCCTTATAAGCTTGAGAGCAGGGCAGTCCTGCAGTAAGTGCTGAATGTCGGCATCTATGTCCTCGCGTTTACATATGGGACATCCAGGCCGAGGAAAGAAATCTCGGTACTGAGGCCGCTTTCGAATGACGGCAGGTGTCAGGGCAACCCCGACCCGGATCGTCCGAAGCGAAACCTCCTCAGCACGGGTAAGATCGCGGGGGAGTGTTACGAAACAGGGAGGTATGACAGCACTAGTGTGGCACCGGGGGAGTTCCTTTCTTGATGAAAGGAGGGTAACGTTCACCAAATGAAGGATCCGATGCAATGATGGGCCTGGAGTCACAAGGCGAGTCGCTAAATCTGCCTGGCTTTGAGAGGTCAGCAGATCTCGTGGGGCCCACTCAATACGTATTGGCTGCGGGATGCGTGCAGCGAGCCGGTGGATGTCCTGATATGTTGTTGGGCAGCGGCTAACACGTCGTAGCAACCAAACTACTTGAAGGGCGACATTGACAACGCGGACCGCATGGAGCATAGTTATGGCGGCCACGGAGCAGAGCGCTTCTTGAACTGCAACGAGCTCAGCACGAAATGACGTAGGCGGTTCCGTAAGCTGAAACCTAGAGGTTTGATTTAGGGCTTGTCTGCATGGGCAGTAGATTGCTGTTGTTGCTTCTCAGGCTTGGATGCTTGCGTCTCCGTAGACAACAATGAATCCTTCAGGCAGGCAAGCATCTTGATCTTAAAATTTCTGGCGAAGCAACGATGCCGAATTACCAGATGTTGGTCAGCGATTATCTGTTGGCTTGTTGTCGCCGAGCTGTAGAAACTTCCATGGCGGAACAACTGGCTTTGGCGGCTGAATAATGGAGTGTGACGTTGCGTAAGTCCTCAGTGCACGTTTGGAGAGTGATAGACTGGCATTAAAGCTTCGAGCATTACGGTGCTGCTGCACAAACTCATCAATGATATTGAGCTGCACATTCTCTTGTAAAGCTATGACCGGTGTGATGCGTGGAAGGCATGTAATGGTCCTCATAGCCTCACTGTTCATGGCTTCAAGGCGATCCCATTGAGCTCTTGAAGGATGTTGAAACTGGGCTTGATAAACAATATGTGGCTGCAGAACTGCCCTCACCAATTGCGGTGCAACGAACGAGCCTGCGCCACCCATTTTAGGAGCAATTCTAGTTAAACCAAAAGTTTGAACACCTTGCCTTCTTGCCTCATAAAGCCACGCAGCCGCTGAACCTGATTGGTGAATTGTCCAGCCTAGGATTTTTACACTCGGGCTTTCTTGTAGTGGGGCGCCTGATAGACAAAGCCAGATTGGACCTGCAGCAAGCTTACGGCGTCTCCATCGGTTGGCGACCGACGTGTATGCTGTTTTATGCATCGAAAGTTGATGTCCGATGAATGATGCATAAGTAGAGGTAACATCCAAAGCAAATTGAAGGGCAGCCGGCTTAGTATGCAGGTCTTGGTGAGTACTCCACACCGTGATGTCATCAGCGTACTGCAGAAATTTTATCACATGGATGTCAGGTAAGCTCCAAGCGTGCGGAGTGAAAGCATTATTAAATAACGTCGGCGACAATACGCATCCCTTGGGCACGGCGCAGTAAGGGACAAATGATCCGACCGCTTGGCCGCACTCTCAGAGGGAGATAAGCATGTCAGTGGAGTCTAGAATGGCTGCATGACTGCTGTTGTCATATGCCTATTCAACATCGATTGCAAAAATGATACGCATATTGTGGCTGAGGTAGATGACAAAACTGCAGGTGCCAACTTTACCCCGCCGCGGTGGCTCAGTGGTTAGGGCGCTCGACTACTGATCCGGAGTTCCCGGGTTCGAACCCGACCGCGGCGGCTGCGTTTTTATGGAGGAAAAACGCTAAGGCGCCCGTGTGCTGTGCGATGTCAGTGCACGTTAATGATTCCCTAGGTGGTCGAAATTATTCCGGAGCCCTCCACTACGGACCTATTCGTTCCTATATTCTTTCACTCCCTCCTTTATTCCTTCCCTTACGGCGCGGTTCAGGTGTCCAACGATATATGAGACAGATACTGCGCCATTTACATTCCACCAAAAACCAATTATTATTATTATGCCAACATAGCCAGCACGTCTTCTGCGCCAAAATATGGACGAAAGCCAATTTGTATGAGGTGATAAAAACCGTGCGGCTCTAGCCTCCGAGACAATCGTGTGGCTAGTATTTTCTCCGCCAGCTTGCACAGCGTAGCAGTTAAGGAGATAGTTCGTAAGTTTCCAAAACCCGTGGAAGGCTTTCCTGGTTTCGGAATAGGAATAACGACAACGTATTTACAGCTCTCGGGCACGACGCCATCCAGTCATACTTTTTTTATTGTGTCTAATAGTTGCGGGAGTGCAGCGCTACTCAGGTTCTTGTACACCTCGTACTGAATATTGTCCGCACGGGGCGCTCTTTTCTATTTCTCATCATTTATTGAAGTCACCAACTCAGGCAAAGGAGAACAGATACGCAATTTTATTTGCGTCGACAGCAGATGGCATTTGATATGCATGCGCTGGGATTCCTGCCATATTTAAACTAGCGGCTGAAGAAGGCACGGCATCGTATTTTGGAAAAAAGTTTCGCGCTTCTTTTTTAGTGAAATCGTCTGGCGACTAGTTAGTTGCGAAGCATTCGGTTGCTGCTGCGTCAGTAGAACGGCGACTGTGTTCTATTGCACGGAACGTAAGCTTGAGAGAAGCAGTCGAGGATTTTGCAGAAAGTTTTTCGCACCACGCATGCCACTGCCGTCGTGAGAGGTCGCTTTCATATTTGCGTGCCTTAGCTGTAAGATAGTGCACTCGCGTGCGTGCCTGCGCAGAAGTAGAGTCTCGCGTAGCAGCCAGCTCGGCTTGACGGCGTGCCGCCCACAAGTTAAAAAGGAAGAAGTCGAGTGCCGGTTGACCAACATCAGTCCAGGTGGTAGTTGTAGCACTGTTGAGCGCTCTTTGAATGTGCTCAACAAGGATTGGCGAAGAATCTGTAGAGAGATTGTCGAGACAGCCGTGAGAAAACTTTCTCAGTTGATGACTGAACATTTGTAGCGTAAATGTCGGAAATGTGAGGTGTGGAGGCCGATAATAATAAGGTAAGGATCGGTTCCCTCAAACTCTGGCTCCATGTACCAGGAGGGAGTACCCGGACCCGACCAAAACGTCAAATCTGAAGCATAGGGAGCAGTGGAAGTTCAACGCTCTGGCCGTGTTGCTGTCCCAGGATTGTTGAGAAGAATAAACTGGGCATCTGTGAAGGCGTTTCGCACACGCCTGCCACGAGGGCTCGAATTGCGGTACTCCGTATCCTGGTGAGAGGCGTTAAAGTCGCCTCCGAATAAAATCGAACATCTGGGGTACTGCCAACTGACACTTAGTAACCAACCAATATTAATACGGGAGGAAGCGCCACCGACTGGTCTAGCGTAAAAAGAAACGACCACAACGGTTCGCTTCTTAAATTTTGAAGCCACTGTCACTACCTCTGGATATGACGTGCAGCAGTTTCCGAGAGCATGGTGTACACGGAGAAAACCTGAGCCCATATCTACCGCCGCCTTGCACGGGGGAGCAGCAGTGTGTACACGACGGTCTATCATTGAAGGAGACTTGTAGGCACTGAAGCCTGGAATCGATGGCAAGGCCTTTGTTTCCTGTAGAAATAAAGCCCACACCTGCAGCTCATGAATTCGTAGTCAGGTTTTGAGCTCTGCCACCTTCGTGGAAATGCCTCTGCAGTTCCACTGCAGCACACCAGCACCACCAGAAGTTGCCATTTCCTGCTACTAGCCCGAGCGCTGTATCATCACGAACGTCAAGTTGGACAACTGCTTGACCATAAACCGGAGCAAAGAAGTCACAGATTTGTCGAGGGCATTGCGGTAAACTAAGAAGCGGCAAGAAATGACACAGGTGGGCGGGAGGAAGGCGATGATGCTGCGCCATTGATTGATGTGGCGGATGATTGCGCTGCCCGTCTACGTCGAGCGAGCAGTTCCGGTGTGGCCGGAGCTTGGTGACCTCCTCTCAAAGACGCGCGATTTTTTCGTTTACTGCGGCCATATCGTCCTGCGGTAGTTAAGGCATACTGCGCTGTTTTGTTGGCTGTTTTCGGAGGCGTTCTTTTCGCACATTACGTATCGTTAGAAGGCTGCTGAGCTGTAGTATCATGCGAGGTGTGCTCAGGAAGCTCCGGCCACTCGTAGTCATCCCACTGCAGAGCTGCGAACTGATTGGATGTCTGAAATGAAGTTATAGTGTCAGCATTGGCCAATGCTTAGTCATTCGACGACGAGCCTTTTGTGTTGCCTTTTGTTTTGTCGGACAGTTTGGAGATGTTATCTCGTGGTCGTCGGATTTACAGAGGCCTCATCGATAAGCCACTTTCCCTTCAGATGTGCCTTAACCGGCAACAGTGAAGGTGCAGGATTTGAGCATATGCCCAGTACGGGTGCAGTTATAGCAATATACTGCATTCGGTTTATAGGGCCGAGGCCGTAAAACACAATCATAATAGCACAGACAGGCTGGTAGTGTCAGAGGTCCTTGCAAGGGGACTATGCAAGAGCGCCCCTTTCATATGCGTCGGGCCTGGATGACACGGTGCATGGAACAGTACAGCTCACGCTAGAGTGCAGTTTGATCCTCAGTGATGTCCACGTTGTAGACGACGCAGCGCTGAAAATCGGAGCATTCAACTACATATACTTGTCCTGACAGTGATATTTCGCTTGTGAGTGAAATACTCCTGAGCGTTTGCAGGCGTTCTGCGGCAGTGAGAGTCGGAAGCCACACAACAATGGTGTTCCATTTTGTCTGGTTGTGAAACCCCGAATACCTTTGGTTCCAAGGCAGTGTCCAAGTTAGCCTGTAGAATCTTTTTTGGTATATCCATGAGGCTTTTTTTGGTGAGAGATTTATTGGTCGCTGTGTAAGATGACGATCCGTGTGTAGGCTCAACCGTGTTCTCGATCATAAGGCAAGAGGACTTGCCTTGAGAGCCATCACTTGCCGAAAATCGAATCGGTTGATTGTCGTTTGAAGGACGCTTGTGAGATGCACGAGGACAGTTTTGCACGGGTAGAGGTGCCTATAAGTTCATTGGAATGCTCGATTCATTATGCGGTTTTAGACCCATCCGGAAGTGTCGAATGAATGGCCATTGGCCCTGGGGGCAGATCAGTTACGAGCAGTTCGGCATTTCGGGATGGTAAGAGCGGCGCATCTTCCGATGAACCGGGATCACAAAGCTGGACCTGGCGCCGCGGATCAGGTGTTCACTGCGGGGCAGGTGCTGCCACGAGAGACGCCACCCCCGCCAGCGTGGCAGCCGAGGCACTAAGCCTAGTCTCAGTTCCCAGCTCAGCTACAATCATGAATGGCTCCCAGGAGGCCTCGGACGGTGAGAGAACGTCTGCAGCTTCTTCAGAAAGCAAGGATCCACTTCTCTTTAAATAGGGCGCGTATTTATGTGGATGGCGAGGTTTTTCCGAAGAGCGATGTGCGGCCACCTCTTGGGCTCTTGTTTTCACATGCACTTGGGTTTCCAGGTCGGAACTGTGTAGCAAGGTCTCCTACGGGCTCGCGTGCCTGAGCCTCTGAAGCGATATGGAGGATAGGGGGATCTGTTGGACAGACCCAGAAGATCTGCTCTACAGTGGATATGCCGCCGCATTTGCTGCACTGCAATTGAAATCTATCCGGGTACACATGGCTTAAAATAGTGGGGTTAGGGGGAGTGTTAGTTTGTAGTTGTCTCCGCAGAACCTCCTTTTCTTTGCATAGGTTTTAATGGAGAGGTGGGGGAAAGAAACTGCATATATTCTAGAAGCTACAGAGCTGAAATGCAGCTGTTAGCTCTTGGGGTGTGATAGCCTAACTCCGCACGCTGGGTATATGAAGAAACAGGTTTTCCCGTGGAGATACGTCCTGCCGTCTTGCTGCTCCCCGGCCTAACCGGTGCAGAAACCACCTTATCATTCTTAGACCTAAAGGCGGATACTGTGGCAGATTTATGATCCTATGCCACTGGCACAGTAAAAAAGAAAAAGCTGCCTTCCTTCATATATAATGCAGAAGTGTGTAGGGCATTCGGTATAACATAGCGATTTAACTGAGGGAGGATTCTATACTGCGTTTCTTTGAAAAACAGAGAACAAAAATCGAATCTAAGAAAGAAAGTTATTTACAGAAAGCTTGCAGTACTTATAGAATTCACACAGTTTGTGCCAGATTTTCAATATCATTACAGGTTGCAACAATTTTTTCCCAAATATGCACCATCTTCAGGATATAGCTCTTCACGAGAAGGCAGCGACTGACTGCCTAACGCATTGGTAAGCTGTTCCGGGGTGTTGCTTGGAGGAATATTATCCCAGATTTTGTGATGATGGTGGTACACTGAGCGATCTATCTGCCTGAGAAAATTAAAAGAAGTAGACAATTTTACCTTATCTCCTCTGGTATTCACACCTAACGTAAAAAAGTTGACAGGAATGCACTCAAAAGAAACTGGAACGTCAGACTCTCAAAGGACGGCGTGTGTTATTGTTTGTTAGGAGAGACAATATAAAACGCGCAGCAGTTGTCCGCCTTCCATAGACGAAAATATTCACGACACACTTGACCACTCCGAAGTTTGCAGAAGCGGCATGAACGTGGAGTAGATGCTGATTACGAGAAAACATTCGACTCAGTGGACACCTAAGCAGTCATACAGGTATTGCGGGATCAAGGTGTAGAAGAGCCTTTCGCGAAAATACTGGGAGATATCTACAGCAACTGCGCAGCTGCCATAGTCCTACATGAAGTCAGCAATAAATTATAGTAGGGAAGGGCGTCAGGCAAAGAGGATCCATCTCGCCAACGCTATTCACCTCCTGTTTACAGGAGGTGTTCCGAGGCTTGAATTGGATATTGTGGGGGATACGAGTTAATGGACAATACCTAAATAATCTGCGATTCGCTAATGACATTGCTTTGCTGAGTCACTAAGGAGGTGAACTGGAAATCATGATCAATGAGTTAGACAGGAAGAGCAGAGTGCTGGGTCTAAAAATTAACATGCAGAAGACCACAGTAATGTTCAACAGTCTAGCAAGGGAATACCAGTTCACAATTGGCAGCGATGTGCTGGAAGTAGTAAAGGAATACGTCTACTTAGGGCAGGTAGTGACAGCTGAACCTGATCATGAAAGAGAAATAACTAGATGGCTAAGGATGGGGTTGAGCGCATATGGCAGGTTCTGTCAGATCATGAACGGCAGTTTACCAATTTCTCTCACAACAAAACCATACAACAGCTGTATCTTACCGCTACCCACCTACGGGGCAGAAACGTGGAGGCTAACGAAAAGGGTTCAGTTTAAGCTTATGACTGCGCAGCGAGCCATGGAAAGAAAAAGCCTAGGTGTAAAGTTAAGAGACCGGTAGCGGGAGAGTGGGTGAGGAAACAAACATGGGTTAATGGCATAATACTAGAAATCAAGAGAAATAATTGGGCTTGGGCAGGGCATGTAATGAAAGGTAGATAACCGCTGTGATTGAGGATAACGGAGTGGATTCCAAGGCAAGGCAAGCGTAGCAGGGGGCGGCTGAAGGTTAGATGGGCGCATGAAATTAAGAAGTTTGCAGGCAAAGGGTGGATGCAGCTGCCAAAGGACAGGGTTAAATAGAGAGACAAGGAAGATATCTTTGACTTGCAGTGGGTGTAGTCAGGCTGATGATGATGATGATGATGATTGCAGGAATACTTGAACATAGACTTTGTTGCATGGAATTAGCATGTTGCATGACACAATTTCATAGAAGCTGGCACACTTTGAGAAAATGAAGTTGCAGCAGTACTGTTTTCGGTCATCTTGCTCAAGTGTGTTTTCCGTGCAAAATAACGCTAATTCACCAACTGAACGTAATGACGTAATTTTATGCTGGCTGTAAAATGCATAAAAGCTTGAATTAAAATTTAGCACCATGAATGTCAGAAAACGGGCCCATATTTTTTTTTATTCGTGAAAATTTTGGAAAGGTGGCACAGAATAGTGGTTGGAACTTGTGCGTGCTATTATGAGTGGTTGCAACACAATAGCATCCAAGCACAAGGTTTGGAAAGATTTACTGCCGCGCCGTATATTTCGAATGTCGTAGTGTTCACGTTAAATCAGGAAGACATCAACAATAATGGGACCATTGCGAAAATGGTAACATGGAGAGTTTCTTTTCACGCCCTATAACTCACCTGTCGAAACCTTTCACAAAGCCAACGGGGCTGAAAGTATACGTAATTACTGAATAACTGAACTGTTTTGAGCATTTTAGTGAATAATGCACTCAGTAACTTATTCTTTAAAACTATATCATAGAAAAAATGACACTATTAGGGCCGTCGGGGAGTAGGGCTTCTAGATTTTAGCTACTTTATTATGCTTAGGCTGTTCAAGTCGCTGTTGACGTCTACATAGTAGTATGTCGTTAATTTGTATCCGCTTCATGCGCAGTCAAACTTTTCCGCTAAGTACAAGTTTTTCTAAATGTCCACTTGTTATGTGAACTCTGTAAGGCGAGAGAACAATATATGCCGAAACCAGCGCCCATTGTACTGCGTTCATGAAGGTACACAAAGGGAAGATGAAACACTCGCGGGGTATGCCTGTAATAAATAAATGGTGGCCTGGATAAGCGGTCTGACTCTGTTCAAATATTTCGACATGCTGTAAATGATGCATCCACGTCATCAGCAGTGGAGGCTATGTTAATGACGTCCTGGCTCGAAAGAGCCTTACGTTTCGGGAGGCTTCATTTTGCGGCTTATTCGGCACGCGATGAAACGTCGCGCTTGCGCGTGGAGAAAGGTCACGTTTTCAACAAGCTCCAAGTGCGTTCTGAGAGCGTTGGTAAGTTATAGGTAGGCAACCGAAGAAAAATGCCTGATTGGACGTCCTAAAAAATTCCTAGCGCATTCGCAGTAGCATTGCGGCACTAAGCGTGCTATCTCTCATTGCAAAGTAGCGCTGCGGTAGCGTTTATATTCTAATCAGACATGATATACTCTATACTCTGCGAGGCGGGCTGTTTTAGAAAGCTGGCCAATAAGTCCGTACGACAGACAACACCTGGGCGAGCTCTTTCTATAAAAAACCTTGGAGGTACAAAAAATAACAAGAGGGCGCTCTTATACGACATTCACTCTGCCCTTCCTTCGTCCTGCTAACCGGTACATTAGAGAGAAGTATCAAACTAGGTAGGAAGCTTAGATTTTTCCTCAGGAACGCTTCCGGCGCTTTTTATACGCAAAAAGGTGGCTGCTTTGCTGAGAAAGCGGAAAATTAAAGTCCTGAAATGCTTCTAGATTCAAAGCGCCTGCGAAAATGAACGTCCGCAAAACCGTTTCTATGATATCTTTGCAATCTCCGACCAATGAGAGGCGCTACTTCAAAAAACCGGAAACGCGACCAAAAACCAGAAACCGCAGATTCACAGATCAGTCGTCAGGGCAGCAAAGTGCAAGGGGTGCAGTTGAATCCCGCATCCATCCCTCACTCTTTAGATGGGGCTCTCCGGATCATCGCGTGTCTATGTCTCGTGTCAAACGCCGTGGCTGAGAGAAACTACGTGCAGTTATCGAGGGCAGCCGCATAATGCAGAAAAAACTTCTGATCGTCATGGAAAGCCGCATCGAGCAGCAGCAAGGACGAAAAGACGCACGAGATCGCAGGACAAGCGCTCATCGTGATCACACATGTATACAAAGGCGAGGATAACGCGGGAGTGTAGCCTTCGGTCCGTTGTGTGCTGTCCTGAAGTGTACTATTGGTTACAAAAGTTTGCGGGATGCGAGTTCTTTGAAAAAAGTTTATTGTAGCTCCACCTCGCTACCCAGTCGCCTGGCGTTTTAAAGGTGCAAATGCTCCTTCCTCTGCCTACAATCTCAGGAGACCGGGTAGCGAGGTGAAGCTACAATAAACGCTTTTCCACGAGCTCGCGCCCCGCAAACCTTTGTGCCCAATATTGCACGTTAACTTTCGAGGAATCCTCAAAAGGATGCAGGCAGCCCTCGCTCTCGAACGTATTCATTCAAGATCACATTTGAGTGAAAATCCTGCAAACGTATTTCTCATCAAACGGCGCACTGTGCTGTCGATTATCGCTTGTTTCTTCACTAATTAAGCAGTAAGTACGATCGCAGAAAATCCTTGCCATTGACTCTGCTGTGGGCATTCATGAATTGATTCCTATGGGCTCTAAGCGAAAACGAATCAGGGTGCATTGCGCCCAACTGTAGTCTTGCGCCGCCTGCCAGCTATATATCTGTCTGCAGGGGATGCACCCATAATGTTCACGAACACACATCAGCTGGTGGAACGTTTTTCTCGCGGAAAAGCCTGCCTCGCATGCCGTGGGCCCGCGTACTGCGTGCATAATGGGTAGCGTTGGAGGACTATTTTCTTTAGTGAGCGAAATGCGAGGTTATGGTGCATAAACGTCGTACGTCTCAGACGCTTTTCAGGGCATCTAAAAGCATATTCGCCTCTCCACTGCGCAGAAAACAAGGGGGCAACACGGTCGCATAGAGCTTCACACGTTGCCCACGTGCATGCATGTGGGCGTCGGAGTGAGCGCGTCATAAAATAAAAAAAAAACACTTTGCAATTTCATTACACCCGTAGCCGGTACAAAGTAGCCGATTCGTGTGCTCAAGTCAGAACGAAGCTTCTTCGTCGGCCTTGTCGAAAGCACACACAGTGTGAAGGCTGTTGAGGGCTTGTGATGCTGAACTTGCGGCGTACAATGGCATGAGTGCACAGAATGCGAAGCGAAAGCTTGAGCGCTCGTCTGTGCAATTAATATTCCTCTCCCTCCTCTATTTTGTGCTCTTTTAATTACTTAATCCTTCGCACGTACTGCTTTCTGTGCTCACGGCGATGCTTCGTTTTTCGACGACAATTGCCGATCGAGACGGCAAAATAGCTTTCGTTCTTGAATACGTCACTCGTCAGCGATGCACGAATGTTGAAAATGAAATGAAATGAAAATTGGGTTTAGAGAAAAGGAAATGGCGTAGTATTTGCCTCACATGGACACCGGAAGCGCGCCGTAAGAGAAGGAAGGAATGGGGGACTGAATAAGAAAGGAAGAAAGAGGTGCCGTAGTGGAGGTCTCCGAAGTAATTTCGACCACCTGGGGATCTTTAACATGTACTGACATCGCACAGCACGTGGGCGCTTCTTGCGTTTCGCTTCCATCGAAGCATGGCCGGTGCGGTCTGGTTCGGACCCGGGTACTCGGGATCAGTGGACGAATCTTGGCGGCAGCACGTGTTTACAAAATTTTCTTGGTGAAAATGCGTTGTTTTCGGCAAAAGTGACATATTTGCTATCAGGTGAGCCTACCCTATCAGCCTAATCTGACTTAGTATTCTTCTTTAGTGTAATTTTGAACGGCAGATAGGAAACCGAAACATTAGCATAGCGGCACAAGGCAAGCGAAACGGTAGACACGTTTTCCACGGGGCTATTTGGTACATGTAGAAATTCTGGATGATTGCATATTTCCAACGGAAAGATGTTTATTAACGCTATTTTTTCCATATTTTAAGACTGAACCATAATATCAGCATAAACTATTGGAGATCTTCCCTGAAGGTGCTTACAGTTTACTGCTGGTAATTGTCGTAAACGAACCTCAATGGTTTTACATGGCAGTACGAACTGATCGGGCCGAGCGCAGGACAAACTTTAAAAGCAAGATATTGCTACGCATCGGAAAGTGCGACCTATAGCCATAAACATGTTCACAACAGTGCCGTGCAATATTTCACAGTTGCCTCACACGTAAAAGTGGCGTCCAAGAAAGCTGGACTTCGTATCGTATTATTGGTTCCATTAGCGCACAGAGGAGACGAATACGCAATGCGCGTAATTGAGTCGGCGAAAGTTTGTAGCAGCAATTCAGAGGAATTATTTATGATTTATTGTTTCTTGAAGATTATGTGGGTGATTTTATATGCTTCAGTCTGCGTGCAAAGAAATAGATTAGAAAAGTAAGCTGATGGGTTCGTCAAAATCGGACTCTTTACGTCATCTCCTAGACAGAGCACCAATGTTTTATGTTTGGGCCTTTCTGTGTGCCTGAACAAAGCATTCATTCCTGCTCTGTTTTCCGATTAATAAAGGCTCTTCACTGCAGCTTCAAACGGCAACTGAGTATTGATGGTACTTAGGTTATGATAAAAGGTAACCTAAATGTTTGAATAATGAAAATGTTAGGCACCCGGCTAGCTCATAACCTCGAATTTCCTCATGAATGAAAACATTGTGCGCATAGCACTTCTCACAGGACCGCAACAGTGACAACTGATAGGTTACACTTAAGGAAATTTTCATGCCTGCTACGAATACTTTACAAGGGCTTCTTTCACACTATTGATGCGAAGCAGTCGACAGCAATCTATTCGCCTCAGCGTTCTACTACGTGCGCGAAACTTCATTTCTTATGTTTTTATATTCATTAGACCCCCGCGGGCTTTCCTTCCAGAGGCGCCATGCTGCATGGCGGGAATGCAGTTGTGAATTTCCTCAAATTTATAGGTGTCTAGCTAAAATCTGAACTAAAATATTTTCGTGCTGCTTTATTAACGAGATTCACCCCGCGCTCTTTATAAATTCGGAGGAGTGGAGTGGCTAGCTAGTTTGTATGGCTTAAAAACTGCGAAAAGGACGAGACTAGATGCACAGAGGACGAGAGCCGACTAATAACTGTTTCATTGCCTGTCACATATAATCGTGAGTTTGAAATAGAAGTATGAACGAAATAGGTTTGAAGAAGACGACGAGGATGGCGAGAAAAGATGAACTAGTATTTTGTGAGGTGGGGGCAGATGATTGGTGAAGAAGAGAAGACAAGCACTAAAAGAATGACCTGTTCCAACGCCAAGGTTATAGAAGCCCGAGGGAGAACGTGGCACGGTGGGAAGAACAGAGCAGCGGAGGTTTCGGCGGGTCAAGAACACCTCGGGTGGAAGAGAGCAACGCCGGCTACTGCTCCGGTGACCTCTAGTTCTACGGCGTCACATCGTGGACTTCCTGCCGTGCCTGAGCCCGTTCCGGGGAGTCAACGGATGACGAAACCACCTGCTACGGCCAGGGGTTCCTCCAGCGCTGTTACGACCCCAACGCCAACATCACCAGCATCACCTCCACGGGCACTTGAACCGAGAGTTCGCACGATGCCGCCAACGACGCTGCCAGCGACGCCAGCCTGAAAACTTAGAACTCCACTTCGACGCCGCCTACTGGACCCATGAAACGCTGCATCAGCACCAAACCGCGAGCACGAACGCCGACCACTAATAGTAGAACACTAGTAGTAGACGCTAGTAGCAGTGTGCCCGGGTCGTGTGTATTTATAGTCTTTGTGTTTTGCGTTAGTTTTGTTTGTTTTGTGGTCTAGAGTGTGTGCCACGTAGGGTGTATTAAATGTGCGTTTGTGTGGGTACACCCGTCGCCTAGTCCATTCTTTCGGTCGGAGTGTTCTACGGGGAGATCCGTGACACTGATAAGTGGCGAGCCTGTGCCAGGATACATTTCCTTTTTCTTTTTTGCTTTGTCTCGGATTTTTTCGATCTCTCGACAGCAGAAAGTATGGGTTTCGAAAAAAGTTCAGAACTGGCGCTCAAGCTAGGTGTAAGCAAAAAAGAATCGATGTGCCTCTATGACGAGGAGGCAAGGAGGCGGACAGAGGAAAGGGCGCAAGCACGCGCAAGACGCTCGCGAGGCAGAAGAGCGGGAGGATAGAAGAGCTCGCGAGGCAGAAGAAGATGAGAAAAGAAGGATAGAACGAGAGAAGGAGTTTCTTTTCTGGACACAGGAGCATGTCGCCTGAGTATATGAGGAGATCACGGACAGTAATCAGCGTTCTTTAGCGGGTGCAGAATCTCTTAGACCGGCCAGAGTTTGTCCAAGAAAACTGATGGCTCCTTTTGATGACAAAAGAGTTGATCTGGACGCATACCTGGAATGATTCGAGCGGATGCCTTGGGGCAAGGCTGGGAGCGCAGCGAATGGGCTACGGCATTGTACATGTGTGTAGTAGGGGAGGCAATGAATGTGTTTTGGAGGACGCCTGCTGCTGAATCCATGGGTTACGAGAAAATCAAGAGGGCAGTCCTCCAAACATTCAGCCTACGGCACAGGGTTTTCGCGAGAGATTTCACACACCTGAGGGTTATGAGAAACCTGAGGATTCTGAAACCACCAAGCAGTTTTCTTGCAGGCGGACCAACTATATCGACAGGTGGCTTGATATGTCAAACAAAATAGAGTTTTGAGGGGGTGCGTGACAAGCTGGTGACAGACCAATTTTTAGCATGTTGCAGTCCACAGCTATCGCTATTCCCGAAAAAAAGAAAGTTGTGTCCATTGAAAGAGTTTGCCGGCACAGCGGCTCAATTCCACGAAATTCAAGACCTGAGAAATATGAGTAAGGCAAAAGAGGAACTCAAAAGGCGCTAGAGACCAATGCGACAAAACCAAGAGCCTATGGCGGTGCACCTAAGGTGCCAGGAAGGTGTTTCCTCTGTGGCAAGGTAGGACACCGTGCAGTTGACTATCGGATTAGTAGCGTTGCCCAAAAGACACAGGTTGTGTGTGAATGCTGTAAGATGAGGGGGCACTCTCTGGATGTGTGCCGATATAGAACGCAGGACTGAGTTGCATGCGTTGTCGACTCTCGTGGCGAACTTGTCACACCGCGTGAAGTTCTACAGCTGAAAGGAGAGCAAACCCCGCTGGAAAATGTGGCGGTGAGTGCAACGCCCAAGTCGAAAGCAGCAATGCCAGTGATGGTTGGGCAAATAGGGGACCGTCCTATATTGGTGCTTAGAGACAGCGGACCCAACACAGTTTTGGTTAGGAGAAGCCTGGTGAACGATGAGGATCTTACAGGGGAAGCGTCGGCAGTCATTGTTGCAGATAGCACAGTAAGGTACCTTTCTCAAGCCAGCATTCTAGTGTCCACACCATATTATACCGGACAGGTAGTGGCAAAATGCGTAGAGCAGCCCATCTATGATCTCATCTTGGGAAACATTACGGGTGCAAGAAGTGTCGACGACCCCGATCCCCAGTGGAGCATGCTCGATGATGAAGAACACCCAAAGGAGGATAGGCCCACGACATATCCGGCGGCTGATAGGGCCGTCAGTTTCTCGTCGGCAGTGGAAACAAGAGCTCAAATGACAGCCCAAGCAACGCAGCGTCCGCTCTCTACTCCCGTTACGTTGTGTCTGAGCGTAATACCGGGCGAATTTGCACTTAGGCAAAGAGAAGTCCCCAGCTTGAAAGCCTGCTTCGAAAGAGTTGGGGAAAAGGTGAAAAGAAAGAGGAGTCATACTTTATTCGAATATCAATTGGTAAATGGTCTTTTGCACAGGGAATACATATTTTGCTCAGGAAGGCGGGTCCAACAGCTGATGTTACCGAAAGATATGAGAGAGAAGGTGTTACGGTTACGACATGATGCCAGTATGGCCGGACACCAGGGTGTTCAAAAATTTTGTATATAATCACGGAGTAGGTTTTCTGGGGAAGTGTTCAGATTGACGTTAAGCGCTTTTTTCGCTCATGTGACGTGTGCCAGCACACAGTTCTGAAGGGAAGAGTGTGTCCCGTACCTCTGGGCAAGATGCCAGCCATCGACCTACCGTTTAAAAGAGTGGCTATTGGCATTGGATAAAGAATTTGTTCTTCGTACTGATGCATGAGACAGAGAATTAGGAGCCGTACTTTCGCAAGAAGAGAAACGCATGCTGCATGCGGTATTTTTTGCAAGTAAGAGATTATCGGCTAGTGAATGCAACTACTCTACTGTTGAAAGTGAATGCTTGGCGGTGGTGTGGGCGGTAAAGAAATTTCATATTTATATTTATGGGAGACATTTCAGAATTCAAACGGGCCATCAGCCGCTTGAATGCTTAACGAAGACTAAATGAACAATAGTAAAATCACGAGATGGAGATTGGCCTTGCAAGTACACTCATTTCAGGTGGGATATATTTAAGGCAGAGGTAAGGTTGGAGCGGACTTCATGAGTAGAGCCAACTGAACAGCTCTAGCTACCTCTGGGATGCATTTTGTTGTTGTTGTTGTTGTGGTTGTTATTACTATGTGCTTATACAAGGGAGTGTGTTGTGGGCTAACTTGCTTAGTAAGGACACCGTACGGGCAACGGCAGTGGGTTGTTAATGTTCCGAAAATGTAATTTGGTGTGCCGTGTTACTAATGTGCTTTTGGTGTGTGCTTGTCATCTGCGGTGTGTTGTGTACTGGGTCCAGAATCGCCCCTGAAGAAAGTCGGTTGGCTGGAAGACTTCAAGATGGGGATGATGTCAGCAATTTTTTATCGAAGAACTCTTGAGAGAGGGTGCCCTTGTCACATATAACAGGGAGTGTGAAATAGAAGTATGAACGAAAGAAGTTTGGAGAAGACGTCAAGGATGGCGGCAAGAATGACGTGTATTAACCAAAGAATAGAGACGATGAAGACGTATTTGGTGAGGCGGGAAGAGATTATTGGTGGGGAAGAAAAGACGAACACGGCGACGACAGGATGACGTGTACCAACGGCAACGTTATAAAAACGCGAGGGAGAGCTTGGCACAGGGGGAGGGACAGAGAATCCGAGGTGCCGCCGGGTCAGGAACACCTCGGCTGCAAGAAAGCAACGCCGGCTGCTGCTCCGGTGATCCCGACTTCTACGGCGTCGCACTGTGGTCTTCCTGCCGTTCGTGAGCCCGTTCCAGGGAGTCAACGGATGACGCAACCACCTACTACGGGCAGGGGGGCCTCCAGCGCTGCTGCCACCCATCCGGGTGGTGCCCCGAACGCCAACATCATCAACACCACCTCCACGGCCACTTCGACCGGGAGCTCGCACGACGCCGCCAACGACGCTGCCAGCGACGCCAGCCTGAACACTTCGAACGCCACCTCGACGTCGGCTACTGGACCCATGCAACGCTGCATCAGCATCGAACCGTGAGCACGAACGCCGACCGCTAATAGTAGCACGCTAGTAGTAGACGTTAGTAGCATTGTTCCCGGATCGTGTGTATTCTTAGTCTGTGTTTTGTGTTATTTTTGTTAGTTTTGTATGCTAGTGTTTGTGTCATGTAGGTTGGATTAACTGAGCGTCTGTGCGGGCACACCTGTCGCGTGGTTAATTCTTTCGGTCTGAGTGTTCGCCGGGGATCCGTGACGTTGCCCCATTGCCTACTTGCTACTGCAGGAACAAAGCGCATGTACATGAAACACACACTTCCACAAACGCACAGGTACCCGGTTATGCCGAGAAATTCCAGTTAGATCCTGTACAATAGTATGGAAGCAAATCTTACACATTCGTCAGTGCCAGTGGAAGGCTTCAAGAATTGCGCGCTCGTTTCCTTCTATTGCACCACCATTAATCTTACTTTTGCCGAAAAGCGACGTGCAAGCTTCGCCGTCATACTGGAGGACTTGCAATGCTCAAGTAGATAGATGCTGGTCCCGTACTGCGTTCAAGGTGTAAACATTCTCAAATAATGGTATTTTTTGTGACATTTTATTATCATAAGTCATGAAATGCGAAAACCATTTGTTGAATCTAATAGGAATTAAGTTCACCTTGCGTCATGCGCAGCAAAATTAAATCGGGAACGAATACACACGTGAATATATTGTAAAATATAATCATGGCTGTACAAGTGAGAGCATCCGAAAGCAACACACTAGAATTTGGGCAAGACAAGAATTGGTGAGTAGTTTTTATGCATAAAACTCTTGGTAGAAGCAGTAAAACTTGTAGATTGCTTGATACCATCAGGAAATTTGTTCCATATGACAGCGCCGCTAAACTGCAATGACCTTTTGCCATATAAGTTGTGGAATGCACGGAAGTTAAATTTCTGATTTGTTGCTGTCCCAGTGCTTCTCTTTGATAATGCAGATATGTTTGACGAAAATAGTTCACTGATTTGTATAATGGTGCGAATGAGTTTCAAAATTTTAGACTTGTGTAAGGCTTTAATAGGTAGGACACGAACCAGCGAGAATAATAATGTGGTGTGCTGCGCGTGAGTTTCGTGAACTAAAGGCCGTAATGCGCGCTTCTGTAGCCGCAGAATGGAGTTAAGGAAAGTCGGATACACACCGTCCCAAGCCTACAAGCAATACTTTAAACGGCTGTATACAAAAGAAAAAATAAAGCATGCGTAAAATTTCAGTGTAAAAAAATTCACGCGCAAGTGCAAGACACAAGAGCCTCGCGGGAGTTTGGAGCACGTTTATGTAATTTGAGTTTTACAATGAAAATGAGAATCAAAACAGCACTGAGCCGGGAAACGCCGGCCGGGCCAGGATCCATGCAGCACTCGCCATAACTGGCTCGAGTCCGATGCATCAGCCATCGCCCAAGGACATACTAACCGAGTGGTGGCTGATTCATTGGACTCGAGCCAGTTGTCCACACCTACGGCGTCATAGGGGAGCACCTTAGGGGACTAAGGAGGATCTATCCCCACCCCATAGTTAACTTTATCAAGAGTAGACTGCAAGTTGAATACTGCTCCAAACACATATTCACATATTCATGCCTATTTATTCTAAACAAGATACACCCCGCCAGATATAGGCCCGCATGCCCATGGTGCGGAGAGACAGCCATACTATACCACACCACATGGGGATGCGATCACAACCCTGCAGTTCCAGTCATGCACAACGTTACGCCGGAGCAGTGGGGGGTGGCACTGTCCAGTTGGGAACCCCGAGATCAGCTTGCAATGGTCAAACGAGCCCATGCTGCCGCAGCAGCCGCAGGAGCCTTGGTCTAGAGACTCCACCCATGAAGATTCCAAGACGTTTTATGAGCAGTGTATAAACGTTTTGTTTCCCTCTCACTTGTTTCGTTATGTTTTAAGGTTACTTGACTGGCAGTGAACCATGTTGAAATACTGGTTAGTTCTTTATATATGTTCACACTTCATTTCTAAAGCATCCGACAAGGACTTGGAATGTGTTTGAATGTGTCGTCAGCATACATTCAAGCTTAGAGTGCTGGAGCAGACAACAATAATATATATATATATATATATATATATATATATATATATATATATATATATATATATATATATAGCGACTAAACAGAGACCAACGTTTGAAACAATGCAACGTTTCGGCCATTTCCCGTTCACACACACACACACACACACACACACACACACACACACACACACACACACACACACACACACACACACACACACACACACACACACACACACACACACACACACACACACACACACACACACACACACCACACACACACACACACACACACACACACACACACACACACACACACACACACACACACACACACACACACACACACACACACACACACACGCACACACACGCACACACACACACACACACACACACAATATATATATATATATATATATATATATATATATATATATATATATATTGCCACCTAGTGTTGCCAGGTGGCGCAAGCTGTCCGCGAAGACGATGAGGTTGCGATCGTGCTATCGTGGATCGGCCGCCATTACCGTCTCCTCTTGCCGACTCCAGCTGTTGAAGCGCCTCTCCGTGAGAACTCTGTGACAATTTGGTGGAGCCTGCTGGGTACGAGTATCCCATGCAAGAAACCCCTCCAGGGAGCCGTGCCGCCAGCCCTGCGCCGATTGACACCCCGGTACACCGCTTCAGCCGGAGGCTGCAGGGACTTTCACCGGAGCTTGGACCACTCGCGACAGTCATGATGCCAGCCACCGGTATTCTCCCGCAAGCTGCCGGTGCTACACCTGCCCACTATACCTTGCAGACCCCGCGGGTTCCCAAGGCCTTCCACGGGGACCTTTTCGAAGACGTGGAGGACTGGTTCCTTCACTTCGAGCGTGTGGCTGCTTATAACCAGTGGGACGACGCCGCGAAACTAAGAAACGTCTACTTTAGCCTAGAGGATGGCGCCCGCACGTGGTTTGAGAACCGTGAGGAAGTTCTAACTTCCTGGCGAGAGTTTCGCCGTCGCCTGCTGGAGGCCTACACCAGCGCGGATCGCCGTGAAAGAGCGGAGCGGGCAATCCAGTCCCGCGTCCAGCTACCGAACGAAAGCGTACAAATGTACGTCGAGGACATGACGCGGCTTTTCAGGAGAGCTGATCCTGCCATGCCTGAAGAGAAGAAACTTTGGCACTTAATGAGAGGCGTCAAAGAGCAGCTGTTCGCAGGCCTCGTGCGCAGCCCACCATCTACAGTTGCTGCATTTCTTTCGGAAGCCACAACGATGGAGAAGGTCCTGCAACAGCGTTGCGCCAGTTACGACCGGCCCGTGCATGCTGCTTCAGTCACATCATCGTTTGCCACCATCGGACAGCATCCTGATGATTTGCGGGAACTTATTCGCACAATCGTGCGTAAAGAGCTTCACAAATTTTGTAGCCCGTCGCAGCCTGCGCTCGGTTCCATCTCCGCTCTTGTACGAGAGGAGGTGCAACAGGCGTTCCGGGGCCCTGTTCCTGTGGTCGACGTACCACCTCTGCCTGGGGACTACCACCGTCCGACGTACGCCGAAGTTGCAAGGCGTCCGGCTCCCGCTTCGCCGCCACCAATTCACGCCACGCCTCAAGCCCCGCGGCCCTCTGTGCAACCGGTGCAGTACTTCGAGGATCGTCGAGCACCCCTCCGAAAGGCCGACGTTTGGCGTACACCTAACCGACGACCGCTCTGTTTTCACTGCGGAGAGCCAGGTCATCTTTATCGAAATTGTGATTACCGACGCATCGGCATCCAAGGCTTCCGCACCGACTCACCGAGACCCCGTCAAGGTGAACGACCCCCTGAAATTGAAGAATTCCTTGCGGACCAGCGCAATCCATCCCGAGCGCAGCGGCAGTCGCGCTCACCCTCACCGAGGCGCTCTTCCCCGACACCTCCCGGCTTCTCGCGAGCGGCACCGGGCCGATCGCCAAGTCCTCGTCGGGAAAACTGAAACCCGCGACCTTCGGGGGCGAGGTCGCTGGGGGGCGCTGTGCTGAAGACCTCCCGTCGTCGCCGCTACAATCCGACAAAAACCCGCCGACGCCATCACCAGAGTTAAAAAACCGCGTTTCTTTAGAAATACCCGTTCTTATCGATGGTCGCAGAGTAAGCGCATTAGTTGATACCGGGGCCGATTATTCGATCTTAAGTGGACAACTGGCGACCATTCTGAAAAAAAGTGATTACCCCTTGGCCTGGCGCGCACCTTCGAACTGCCGGCGGTCCTCTGGTTACGCCCAAGGGTATGTGCACTGCTCGCGTTCAGATCAGCAAGTCCACGTTCGTCGTCAGCTGCATCGTCCTGGGCGAGTGTTCTCGGGACCTAATCCTCGGCATCGACTTTCTGCGGGAGTATGGAGCAATTATCGATCTGCGCAACCGAATCGTCATGTTTTCCACAGAGCAAGCCGCTGAACTCGACAACTCCTGCCAACGCAGTGCCGCACTTCGCGTTTTCGCCGACAGCGTCACACTTCCGCCCCGTAGCAGTGTTTTGATTGAAGTCGCCTGTGCTGAGTTGCACGACGCTGAAGCAGTCGCCGAGGCTAATCATTCGCTCCTCCTGACTCAAGGCATCTGCGCCGCTCGAAGCTTACTAACAATTCGCGCTGGCCGGTCTGCGATCCTTGTTACAAATTTTTCTCCAGAGCACCGGCACCTTTTCTCTGGAACTGCGATCGCTACCGCTGAAGCGGTTGTGGATGTTCCGGTCTGCTTTGCGTTCGCGGCAGCGGCCCCTGACGACCAATCATCGCGCGCTACTGACGACCAATCTGTTCCGAATGTCGACATCAACTGCAACCTCCCCGAAGGAAAGCGCCTGGCCTTAGAGCACTTGCTATTGGAGTATAAACAGTGTTTCGCTTCTTCGTCGAAAGTTCGTCAAACGCCCCTAACGCAACACCGGATCATTACGTATGACGACGCTCGCCCTATCCGCCAGCAGCCTTATCGTGTTTCCGCCAAAGAACGGGAAGTAATCCAAAAGCAAGTTCAGGAGATGATTGACGACGGTGTAGTTCAACCTTCCCAAAGCCCGTGGTCTTCGCCTGTTGTCCTTGTTAAAAAGAAGGATGGAACACTTCGATTCTGCGTGGACTACCGTAAATTAAACAATGTGACTAAAAAGGACGTCTACCCGTTGCCCCGCATTGATGACTCCCTGGACAGATTACGGCGTGCTAAGTACTTTTCATCCATTGACCTGAAGAGCGGTTATTGGCAAATTGAAGTGGACGAACGGGACCGCGAAAAAACTGCCTTCGTTCCACCAGATGGCCTCTATGAATTCAAAGTGCTGCCTTTTGGCTTGTGCTCTGCGCCAGCGACGTTTCAACGGATGATGGACACTGTCCTCACCGGCCTCAAGTGGCAAAGTTGTCTTGTATACCTGGACGACGTTGTCGTTTTTTCAGAAACTTTTGAACAGCATCTCGTGCGCCTGCGAACTGTCTTCAGAGCCCTCCATTCCGCTGACCTTACGCTGAAGCCCCAGAAGTGCCACTTCGGTTACACAGAGCTCAGGTTCCTCGGTCACGTTGTGAGCGCCGACGGAGTTCGACCCGACCCCGACAAGACAGCCGCCGTCGCCAATTTTCCTACTCCGACTGACAAGAAAGCTGTCCAGCGTTTTCTGGGTCTCTGTGCATATTACCGACGGTTTATTGCGGACTTCGCAAAGATTGCAGAGCCGTTGACGCGCCTCACCAGGAGCAACACCTCCTTCGTTTGGACAATAGACCAAGAGACGGCTTTCTCTTCGCTCCGCCAACGCCTTCAGACATCTCCCGTTCTTGCACACTTCGACGAAGAGGCCGACACCGAGATCCACACCGACGCCAGCAATATCGGTCTTGGAGCTGTCCTTGTCCAACACCAAGAGGGCATTGAGAGAGTTATAGCCTATGCTAGCCGTACTCTCTCCCGCGCCGAACGCAATTACTCTACGTCAGAGAAGGAATGCCTTGCTGTCGTATGGGCCACCATGAAATTTCGCCCTTACCTTTACGGCCGCGCATTCAAAGTCGTAACCGACCACCACTGCCTATGCTGGCTGGCTAATTTGCGAGACCCGTCTGGACGATTGGCCCGCTGGAGTTTACGGCTCCAAGAATTCGACATTACCATCGTATATAAGTCGGGCCGTAAACACGAAGACGCCGACACGCTGTCGCGTGCACCACTCGACTCTTCCGGTCCCGAAATCGACGACGACAGCGGTTTCCTCGGTATACTTAATGCATCGGACATAATAGCCCGGCAGCGGGCTGACACGGACCTCCGACCGCTGATTGACAGCCTTGAAGGTCACGCCATGCCTCTACCACGACACTTCGCTCGACGTCTCGGCTCTTTCTGTTTGCGCGAAGGTATCTTATACAAGAAGAACTCGAGAGGCCAAGAAAGAGCTTACCTTCTGGTACTTCCGGCCGATCTTCGCGCCGACATTTTATTGGCATGCCACGACGAGCCCACTTCAGGCCATCTGGGTTTTTCCCGGACGCTCGCCAGGATACGCAACATGTACTACTGGCCCGGACTCTCGGACGATGTCCAAAGGTACGTAAAAAGCTGCCGTGAATGCCAGCGCCGGAAGACGCCACCGCTTAAGCCGGCGGGTTTTCTCAAGCCCGTTACTACACCCCGCTCTCCGTTCGATCAAATAGGAATGGACCTTCTCGGTCCTTTTCCGTTGTCACTCTCAGGAAACAAGTGGATCATAGTCGCTACTGACTATTTGACTCGCTACGCCGAGACCAAGGCGATACCCTGTGCCACAGCTTCAGAGGTCGCCGACTTTTTCATGCAAAACATCGTCTTGCGGCACGGAGCCCCTTCGTGCGTTATTACCGACAGAGGCACAGCGTTTACAGCGCAGCTAATCGACCATATATTTACGTTGAGCTGCACTAGCCATCGCAAGACCACAGCTTATCATCCGCAGAGCAATGGGCTAACCGAACGCTTAAACAAGACCATTGCGGACATGCTGTCAATGTACGTAGACGTTCAGCACAAAACTTGGGATGAGGTGCTACCGTACGTCACATTTGCGTACAACACGGCCCTCCAGGAGACTACACGCTTTACTCCCTTTCGTCTTGTATATGGACGTGAAGTCCAGAGCATGCTTGACGCGATGCTACCATGCCTCGATGACGACCAACTCGCACCCGATGTTCATGAAATTGCCCAACGCGCTGAAGAAGCCCGTCAGCTTGCCCGCGTACACATCGGCCAGCAGCAGGGCACTGATGCGCGCCGTTACAACCTTCGACACCGACAGGTCGACTACAATCCCGGTGAACAAGTTTGGGTGTGGACACCTGTCCGCCGCCAGGGCTTGTCCGAGAAACTACTCTGCCGGTACTTTGGCCCCTATAAAGTGCTACGGCGTATCAGTGATGTTACCTATGAAGTGGTTCCCGACGGTGCCGCGCAACCGAGACGTCGACAGCCCAACAGCTCTGACATTGTGCACGTTGTGCGGCTTAAGCCGTACTATGCCCGATAACGGCTTAGCGGCCCTCCGTTGTGACTCTGTGTGTGCTCCGTTTTCCTCGAACCTTAGCGCGCCTACGCTGCTGGCGGCCCCACTGCGATGCCCTTCTTTTTCGGAGGGGGGAATAATGCCACCTAGTGTTGCCAGGTGGCGCAAGCTGTCCGCGAAGACGATGAGGTTGCGATCGTGCTATCGTGGATCGGCCGCCATTACCGTCTCCTCTTGCCGACTCCAGCTGTTGAAGCGTCTCTCCGTGAGAACTCCGTGACAATATATATATATATATATATATATATATATATATATATATATATATATATATATATATATATATATATATATAGTAGCTGTGTAGCTCTGAGTAGCTGTGTTATACGCGTACGTGACGAACGGGAGCACTTGATCCCAGTTGGAGTGGGCGGTGTCAACGTACATGGCGAGCATGTCACTCAGAGTGCGGTTGAACCGCTCAGTCATGCCGTTGGTCTGGGGGTGATAGGCGCTGGTGTAGCGATGAACGATTTGGCATTGCTTGAGCAGGGCCTCGACGGCGTCCGAGAGAAAAACACGGCCGCGGTCACTTAGAAGTTCTTTCGGGGCGCCGTGACGAAGAACAAGACTGTGTAGAATGAAGTGAGCGACATCGTTTGCGGTAGCAGATATGAGAGCCGACGTTTCGACGTAACGGGTGAGATGGTCAACGGCAACGATGATCCACCGATTATTAGCCGAAGTAGTTGGAAGCGGGCCATAAAGATCAATGCCGACGCGGTCAAAGGGACGGCCAGGGCAAGGTAACGGCTGCAAAGGAGCGGCGGCGGGGTGGGGAGGTTTCTTGCGACGTTGGCAGGCGGTGCATGACCGAATGTATTGACGTATGTAGCGGTACATACCTCGCCAGTAGAATCGCTGACGAAGGCGAGCATATGTTTTCAGTACACCGGCGTGGCCGCATTGTGGAGCGGCGTGAAAAGAGGCACAGATTGTAGCACGGAGGTGTCGAGGGATGACCAACAGCCACTTCCGGCCGTCGGGGAGGTAATTACGGCGGTATAAGAGGCCATCACGAACGGCGAAGTGGTGGGCTTGGCGGCGAAGGGTCCGGGTCGAATGATGCGGCGAGGGAGTGTTCAGGAAGTTTAGCAGCGAGGTGATCCAAGGATCCTTCAGTTGTTCGGAGAGCATATCAGGGATGTTGAACGAAGAGAATTCGTAGGCACAGACGAGGGCAGAGGTTGACTCGCATGGGAGTGGTGAACGAGAAAGGGCGTCGGCGTCCGAGTGCTTGCGGCCGGAGCGATAAATGACGTGTATGTCAAACTCCTGGAGACGTAAAGCCCAGCGGGCGAGGCGGCCAGAAGGATCTTTGAGGGAGGATAGCCAGCATAGGGCGTGGTGGTCTGTGACGACATAGAAGGGCCGGCCGTAAAGGTAAGGGCGGAACTTGCCAATTGCCCAAATGATGGCGAGACATTCTTTTTCTGTGACGGAATAGTTTGATTCCGCCTTGGTGAGGGCGCGGCTGGCGTAAGCGACGACGTATTCCGGATACCCAGGCTTTCGCTGGGCAAGAACTGCGCCCAAGCCCACACCGCTCGCGTCAGTGTGAACTTCTGTCGGACAGGCGGGATCAAAATGGCGAAGGATGGGGGGAGAGACCAGCAGGCGGCGTAAAGTGCTGAACGCGGTATCGCAGGCGGGGGACCAAGACGAAAGGTTCGGGCTGCCGGCAAGAAGCTGCGTTAAAGGGGCGATGATACTGGCGAAATTTCGGATGAAGCGGCGAAAATATGAGCATAAGCCTATAAAACTGCGAAGGTCTTTTAAGGTGGTTGGTTTGGGGAAGTCAGCGACGGCGCGAAGTTTGGCTGGGTCAGGTAGAACGCCGTCTTTGGAGATGACATGGCCTAATATTGTGAGCTGCGTTGCACCGAAGTAACATTTTTTCAAGTTTAGTTGGAGGCCGGCGTCAGTAAGGCTAGTGAGTACGCGCTGAAGGCGGTGCAGATGGGAAGGAAAATCTTTGGAAAAAACGACAATGTCATCTAGGTAACACAGACAAGCTTCCCATTTGAGGCCACTGAGAATAGTGTCCATCATCCTTTCGAATGTGGCTGGAGCATTGCAGAGGCCGAATGGCATCACATTGAACTCATACAAGCCGTCTGGGGTGACGAAAGCGGTTTTCGGCCTGTCGTTCGCTGCCATCGGGACCTGCCAGTAGCCGGAGCGTAAGTCGAGGGATGAAAAGTACTCCGCTCCCTGCAAGCAATCCAGTGCGTCGTCGATTCGGGGTAGAGGATAAACATCCTTGCGTGTGATCTTGTTGAGACGGCGGTAGTCCACACAGAACCTGATGGAGCCATCTTTTTTCGTCACCAAGACAACAGGAGAGGCCCAAGGGCTGTGAGAAGGCTGTATTATGCCGCGCCGAAGCATGTCGTCAACATTGTCACGGATGACGCGGCGCTCGCTCGGCGAGACTCGGTACGGTCGCTGACGCAAGGGAGCGTGGGTACCAGTGTCAATTGTGTGAGAGACGGCCAATGCGCGTCCCAAGGAGGGCTGGGAAAGGTCGAAAGAGTTGCGGAAGCGGCAGAGAAGTTCCAAGATTTGGTCACGGTAAGCGGACGGAAGGTCGGGAGCGATGTTACGACGAAAGACGTCGATGGAAATCGGATCGGGCGCTGTCGCACAACAGGCTAAGGCAGTAACTGGGGAGCAGGCACGGGTATCGGAGAACTCGGAAGCAAGAGCAGGGTCCAGTTCTTCAATAGAGCCGAGGCATTCGCCGCGAAGAACAAACGACGGGCAAGAAAATGGGTTGGTGACATAGATGGCGCAGTGGCCATCGGAAATCGAGACAACGGCGAATGGAATGAGGAGGCGCTGATGGCGAGTGGCTGCTGCGGTAGGTGTGAAAAGAACAGGGCCGCTGAGGAAAGAGTCGGGGCGGAGCGGAACGAGGGCTGAAGAGGAGGGAGGTATGTCGGTGTCGGCAGCTACCAGAAGCTTAGCGGAGCGCACAGGTAGGTCACGCAACGAAACATCACATAGGGGAGAAAGCTCAAGTTCCGCACGGGCACAATCAATCACAGCACGGTGGGTCGAGAGGAAATCGCAGCCGAGGATGACATCGTGAGAGCAGGCGGTCAGCACAACAAACTCGATGGTATAGGCGACGTCGTTTATAGAAACGCGGACCGTGCAGGCTGCGATGGGGTGGATGCGCTGAGAGGTGGCCGTACGTAGTGAAAAGTCAGACAGCGGCGTTGTCACCTTACGAAGTTTGCGGCGAAGAGCATCACTAATTACGGACACTGCAGCACCCGTGTCGACGAGCGCGAGAACGGGGACGCCTTCAACAGACACCTCAATCACGTTAGCAGGAGAACACGGAGGACTTAAAAAGTTCGCAAAACACGCAGTTCTTGCCTCCTGAACTGCGGCAGTCAGTTTTCCTCTGGGAGAGGGTCCGGGCGGCGGAGCATCGGAGAAATGGAACGTCGACGAGGGGAAGGCGAGCGGCGAGTAGGGTACTGGGAGCGATGTGTAGAGGAGGCAGAAGAGACATTAGGCAAGGGCGGCCCGGAATCGTAGCGGAAATTGCGCATGAAATCGCCAGAACGAGGAGATCGCTGACGGCAAAAGCGTGCGACATGGCCCGGAAGACCGCAGGAATAGCATATCGGTCGATTGTCCTCGGTACGCCAGGGGTTCGTAGGGTTTCGGCGGGGTCGACGAACCGGGGCCTGCGGCGGGGGTATAGACGGCGGTGGAGCATAAAAGGCCGGGCTGCTAGGGTAGGCGGCAGAGGTGGGCGAGCGCCGTGTACCGGTGACTGCTTCAGCATAGGTGAGCGGCGCTGCCACAGGAGGCGGTGGGGGACTGGATGGCAGAACTGCAGCGACCTGCTCCTGAATAACACGACGGATAGTGGGAGTGAGAGATGGCGCCAGGTCGTGCGGAGGGCAGACGGGGTCGGGAATGTGATGCAGCAGAGAAAGCTGGCGAGCGATCTCTTCGCGGATGAAGTCTTTAACCTGCTGCATGAACAGGGACTGCTCAGCAGACGAGCCACCAAGGGCCAAGCCAGCAAGACCCCCCGCAGGCGCGCCGGACTGCCGCGTAGATGCGCGTTGCTTGCGGAGTTCGTCGAAGCTTTGGCACAGCTGGATGACGGTAGCGACGGAGGTGGGGTTCTTCGCCAGCAGCATCTGGAAAGCGTCATCGGCTATGCCTTTAAGTATGTGGTTGACTTTATCCGCTTCGGACATGGAGGGGTTGACCCGCTTGCACAGGTCAACGATGTCCTCGATGTAGCTTGTGAACGTCTCGGAAGGGAGCTGAGATCGAGCACGAAGACGTTGCTCGGCGCGAAGCTTCCGGACGGCGGGGCGGCCGAAAACGTCGGCGAAGCTCGTTTTAAAGGACGACCAGGTGGGAAGGTCGGCCTCATGGTTGCGAAACCATAGATTGGCAACGTCCGTTAGATAGAATAGGACGTTGCTAAGTTTCACGGAATCGTCCCACCGATTGTAAGTGCTGATGCGCTCATAAGAGGCCAGCCAATCGTCGACGTCTTGGTCATCGGTGCCACTAAATGGAGACGGGTCACGCTGGCGCTGCACCCCGTGACAGAGTACGGTGGCAGGGATGGGCTGCGATGGTTCACTCGGACCTTCCGGCATGGTGGCGGAGACGAGGAGCGTTCCACTTCGAAGTTCCAGGATGAGGACCGGGACGGGAACCGAGGCACCTCCACCAAGTGTCAAGGCGTTTATTTGAAGCACAGGTCTGTTGATCTTGGTTGACCGGCGACACAACGGGCACACTCACAGGCGTCGTTCGAAAACCCCAGCTGCACTTCGTCTGCTTCTTCGTTGACCCGCTTGAACTCGTCCGCTTCATCGCTGCGCTGCGCCTGTCGGTCCCATTACAATATATATATATATATATATATATATATATATATATATATATATATGTGTGTGTGTGTGTATCTATACAGACAAGGCAAATGAAGTGAGGAGCTCGTTTAGACAAACATATTAAGGAAGCCAACAGTCACCGAAACCAAGGCGCATAGGGGAATGTTTCTATTTTTTTTAATATTTAATGCCAATAAATTAGTTTTAAAGAAAATTACTTATAAAGCAGCAGATAAAACAACCATGCCGCCGGAGGGATCCGTACCCAGGACATCCGAATATCGCGTCCGGTGCTCTACCAACTGAGCTACGGCGACGGCTGTCCAATCTGCTGCTTTCGGGAGTATTTATGTTTTTGCGTGTAAGCGAACCTTGAGAGTTTTCACCAGCGCCACCCTCGTCCATAGCGGTGGACGTAGCCCGTCCTGTATTACCGCGAGTGTGACGTAGAACATCATCTAACGGCGAAGGCGGAAACTGTGCGAGAACCCTCTTATGCTACTTATGGCATTAAGGCTGCCGGAACCGAGACCCTCGTTAAGCTATTAGCAGACAAGGCAAATGAAATGAGGGGCTCGTTTGACAAACATATGAAGGAAGCCAACAGTCGCCGTAACCAAGGTGCATACGGGAATGTTTCTTTATATATATTGTCACGACTGAAGTCACAGGGAAGGTACACGTTGCCGAGGACCAGAGAATAAGGTCGGCTTGCCGTTCCGATCACAGAGTCACAGAGACAAGCACCAGCGCGCCGCTCGTGCCCACAACAACCGCTTCGTCGTCGTCGGCACCAAACAAGGCTGTCGCGCGGCGCTAGGCACGTGTCAATATATATTTTAACTTGTAGTGCGAATCAATTGGTTTAAAAGAAAGTTACTTATAAAGCAGCAGAAAAAACATCCATGCCGCCGGTTGCATGAGAACCCACGACCTCCGAATTATTAAAAGCATCAGCAGCTCGCTCATCCACGTCTGAAGGCAACATGCGCTGGTCTGAACGAAGTCCAAGAGCTTTATTCGGAATCGTCCACGTTTTTCGGCCATTTCAGCTAGCGTCCTTGATAAGTCACGAATAGTATCCTTTTTTCTTTTCCTCATCAGTCTGTTTAAGTAACACATATTATTTTTGTGATTCTTCCTATTTTTGATGACAAGCTTCACGCTATAGATTTACTTGTCATTCTTGGGCAAACAGAAAAATTGTATCTTTTTGGCAAATGTGCTACGTGAGCTCATAGAAACCGCCGTCTGAAGACAAGTGATGAACTTGCTGCTATAGTCAGTCATTGTGAAAATTGATGAGCTCTAGATTTTTACGCAATCCCCTTGGTGATTAACTTCGAGAGGCATCATTCAGTCCATGTTCTAGGTCTTCAATTGCCAAATCCTGTCCACATAAGGTTCAGGTAAGCTTGTTACTCAATTCGATCGTCTTTGGTCTACTCGTTTTCGCATGTTCTCCCTCAGGCTGTTGCTGAGGCGACGTTGAAGCTTTCGCCTGAGTTCAGAGGATATAAAAGTTAATATATGCTAGAGACAGGAGATCGAGGTGATGCCTTATGTTCACGAGGTGTCGCACGGCCTGACGAGGGTTGGAGGAAGGTTGTGTATGTGCTGACGTTCTTTTTTCTGCGTCCTGTAAGATGTCCTGTGTATGCAAACTAACCAAGAGGCATAAACAAAAGAAGGTTGAGTGTGGCACCAACCCCCAAAATAAGTTTGTGCCTCTCAGAAGGAACGTAATCTACCAGATTCCGCTCAACTGTGGCAAGGTGCATGTCGGCCAGACAGGCAGCTGCTGTAGCAGACGGTTCTTTAAGCAGGCCAATATCTTAGACGCAGCACGTGGACAGCTCCATCATAAGCATTGAGAGGCCTGCAGGAATGACAGTGAAGATGGCACGCTGCCCTTCGATCGAACAAAGATCATCGGAAATGCGAGCGACAAGAAGGAATGCAAAACTCATGAAGCCTTCCAGATGGCGAGATGTGGCCGTGAGAAATGTGTAAATGAGGCTTCCTCCGCTTTTTCAGGAAAGAACTGGAATTTGTAGGCATGAAAAAGGTGTACTGCTTTTGAGGCAATGTGTTAGATATGCATGCGCTTTGTTCTTGCAGAAGGAAGCAGGCGCTTTCGCAATAAACACGTTGTTCGTGTGCGCTCGCCTTGAGTTCTTCCCTTTTTTGTGTCCCGTACTTTGCACAGTTTTTAGCTTTATAAGTTCACACAGTGAAACCAACAGCTTCAGGCACATTGACTGAAAGGGTGGCAGAAATAGAAACAGCGAATTTACCTTTTTATATACTGTAGACTGTAAACGTTCACTCTTAAAGGAACACTGAGGAAAACTCCATCAAATTTTTTGGTTAGCAACATCTGATAGTTCGGCATTTCATGGCTTTGTTGCCGCTTGTCCGGGAGCGAAAGATGCATTTATTTCTAAGAAATTTGGATTCGAAGTTAAAATGGTTTTTCCCGCCGATCCGATTGAAACTCGACAACTCTTATGACGTCACGGAGAACTTTTATGACGTCATAGGACGTATTGACGCGAAACGTGACGTAAACACAGATTACGTGATTTCTGGTGGCCAGCGGTGTGGTCTAGCAGCTGCCGAAATGTAATCTACCGCCACCGCACGTTGAAGGCATCTATCGGGGGTCGCTACCGTCGCTTCGTTTACGTTTACACCGGCTTCTTGCCAGCGTTACGATGGATCCCGTTCCTTAACCCGACGACGTAGTTCTCGCAAAATCTCCGGCTTGCATTTCAGCGACCTCAGCCCCTTAGAGCGTGCGATGTTTTTGAGGGGGCATGGTTAGGTTAGGCTCCGGCGGGTCGTTTCCCCCTTCCTCAGTGAGCAGCCGTTGCAAACTAAATATCATAACGCCAGTGCGGGGAGTCGCGAGGGGCCAGGACAAGGTCGGCGCGTTGCGCCCATCAGAGGCTGGCCGGGGCTTTGGGGCCAACGGATTGTGATTCCTTGAACGGCGCGTTCGCACGTTGCAGCAGGCGGCGTCGAGGTCTCCCGCGGTTGCAAGGTCCAAGTTATTTATTTGTTTATTTTTGCCACAAAAAACAGATGGGCGCTCAAGGGCGGTCGCGTTTAAAGTTGGCAGCATGAAACTAAAGCCGACGCACGACGCTTCAACGGCTTCCGCCAGATCCAACGGGGCCACTGGATCGGGCTCTCTCGCCTACTTGCATGTACCTTCAGATGTGTACTGTGAACGGATTAAATTAGCCGAGAGCTCGAAAAGAACAGCTCCACCCAACGGCCGATGCTTTTGAATTACGTCACAACGCGCACCTCGCCGCGGATCCGAATAAGTCTGGCCGGGCCGGCGGCGGCTGGCGCACTCGGCGCGAAATAGAGACATGCTCCAAGTGTCCGCCAGGGCGGTCAGAGTGCGCCAAAGCCGCCGAACGCGTCGGTGGTCACGAGCATTTGGAGTATAGAGGGTCTCGCTTTGGCCGACGTGACATCGCCGTGCAGCGTGCGCGCGCGTTACGCCAGATCATAATCGCGCCTTAAAAGAGCTGGCCCTTAACCGCTAACCAACGTATTCGGTGGCGGCATCTATGGGAGCGACTGAAACCCCCCGCCCACTCACTGAATAAAAAAAAATACGTTGCCGAGGCTCAGAATTGAACCAAGGCCTTTGGCGTTTGAGGCGGAGACGCTGCCACTCCGCCACGACGGCTCAAGGTGCAACACGCAATAAATGCGCATCTAGTGAATGCACTCTTCCAATGGAGAAGTCTCTGCGCTTTCGCTACGTATATCCTGGCCTAACAGAGCTAGGCCATCAGCAATTTTCCTTAACTGCCTATACCTTGTCTCCCGTCCGTAATAAACGATTTCCGTTAAGTATTTTGAAGTTGACTGGCACAGCCGGGAATGTTTCGCCGGGCGAGCGTGCGAAGACGCTAGTGCTCTTTATACTGCGAACTGCCTTGCACGATTACTGACCATCGTGTCATCATAGTTTTTCACCGACCGTGGCGATCATCTGACAAGCCTTAACAGGGTCCTTAAAAGGTTAACTAGCACTTGAAGCGACACTTGGAGTTCCTCTGCTGTTTGGCGCTTGTAAATCGAGGCCGATCAAAAACAAAACAACGCGGCACGGAAAGCTGATAGGCGCGAAGCGCCATAAAAATTCGAAACTCTCCTGGCCGCCTGTGGCGCCGCCAAGCATCGATTTTCTTTGCTTCCGACATCCAGGCTGTCTTTTGTCTTTCTTCCTTGTGTGATAAAAGTACACAATCGGTTTTAAAAGAAACCTTACTTGAATATTGAACCGCGCAACCTTCCTTTGTAAGTCTCAGAGATTCGTGGCCCTATGTACAAAGGAAAATTCCTCCAAGGCGGCGTGTCTTGTCCGAAGACGTCACCACGCTTGTACTTGCGAGATTGGCCGGAGGCGGCGAAAGCTGTATTTGGTTCTTGCTATTTTCTATCCTTACAAGAGCTTTGTTTTCAGTAAGAGTGGAGTTATTGTTGTCAGGAGCTGATATTCTATCGATACAAGCCAACTTCAATTTCCCCTCAGTGCCCCTTTAAACGAAAAAAATGTAGGAGGTGCGACCGATCCTCTTAAGTGCGATTGCAATGCTGCTCAGATGTTGCTTTTCCGCGGTGACTCCATGGATACCTGCTACGCGTACGCACTGCGCGCCTAGCGCCCAGCGTCACGCTGCGTCAGGCTTCGGAAAGAGAAATGTGTGCGCTTGCTGCCCTCCTGGCTCGCGCCGTCGCATTTGATTCGCGAATTTCACGCGAAGAAGAGCACCCGGCTAGGGTGGAGGAGAGGCGATCAAGTTGGGCAGATCGATGGGCCTCGGTGAGCTCGGCGAGGGTGTTGTGTACGCCCCTCTTAAGAAGGCGTTCATTCGACGTGTGCTGGGGGAGGTTGAGGGCCGTCTTGTACGCCTGACGGATGAGGCAGTTGACTTTGTTCTCCTTTATTCGGGAGAGGAAGAGATTGGGCAGGGAGTATACTACCCGGCTAAGGATGAAAGCCGGAATCAGGCGGCGGAGGCCGTGTTCCCGCATGCCTCGGTGTTTGTTAGCGATTCGTCTGATGAGGCGAACGGTTTGTTGAACGGTAGCAGTGAGCATGGTGATTGTGGCAGTGTTCCTGCCATTGTTCTGGAGAACCATCTGCGGCAGCTGCGGTCAGCGCAAACTCTTCCCGCTGAAGTAAACAAGTCCTTTAATAGACGCACGCCGTCGTGCCAGCTTCAACGTGTGCGCTCCGCAAGATAACGCGGGCGCAGGCATATGACTGATGCAGATTTGAGCGCCGCGCTTGCGCTTGCTGGCGTTTGCTGCCGCGCGCATGCGCAGACCTGCTTCGGCGTGCACGCGGACGCGCAAACACACGTTGCGAACTCCTATGAAATGTCTGTAGAGTCGGGGCTGCCGCTGCGTGCGCCGCGTTGCGATCCCGGAGGAGGTACGGTGAACCGAAACCGCACGGAGTAAACGTTACCGAAACGTTATTGACTAGAGTCGAGTACTTTCAGATTCGAATTCTAAACATTTGTATCGATTCGACTATTGCATAAATTTATATACGGCTGAATTTCCGATATTGTCGAATATTTGCACATCCTTAGTTGTTTCGAATGGTTTCAGGGCACCTATAGCGATAAATAGGCATCTATATTCTATTCTGGAGCGCACATGGGCGTTGAAACCGCTGCAACAGGATTAATGGCGTTATCAGCGGCGGAAATGATATTCATCCTATCAAATCTTTCCAACTGCTGGTCAAAGCTTACGCATATATTAAAGAATTGCCGAGGATAAAGTGTTTTTTAGACTTCTTTTCCTAAAACCTGGAGACAAAGACGCTTTCTTTAGATAAACTGGATACAATGACCGCCGTTGTTAGTGTGTAACCACGTGTATTAAAGAGGGTTGAGCTTTCGTGCACCTGAAGCGTGTTCTATGTATATTCTGTTCGCAGAAATGATGACCGCTTTGGTGCCGGGAAGCAAGTCACTGACTGCTGAAGAGAGGTTGCTGCTGTCGCAGGATGCTGAAGAAGAAATGCACAAGTGGCTTCGAGGACGCAAACATCCGGTTCTAGCCAAGAATTTTTTTGTACATGCCGTAAAGCCAAAAACGCGCTAGTTCTATGATATACAGAAACGTGGTCAGTAGCACAGACATTATGTTAAAAGAGAACTCTCCGTATGCGAAATTTGATTACACTTGAATGTTTTTACATTGTATTAAATGTATAGGTACAATGGTATAGGAACAGCTAATCTGAAAAGTTCCGCGATGTTTTAAAGAACAAGGCACAAAATCTATGGCACAGAGAGTGAAACAAAGATTTCAAACTACTTTTGGTGTCCTATAGAGCGGGTGCACATGCACTAAGAAAGTCCTGAACGTGCACACAAAATCTCTTTTGCTCTGGTCGAATAAAATTCATTTTACGGTGGTAATCCTTCCATAAGCTTAACTCCATCAACTTGATTTCTAACATCTGGTAAGATGCGAGTATGGTGCTTCCTCAAACATGCTGGAGCCTCTGGTCATGACGCGTTCCTTCCCTGTTCACTACCTTTGTAGAAGTTTCTTTATCATTAAAAGCTAGGAATAGCACCTGCTTATGCACACTATGTTCTCTATTACTCGCGACAGAAGCAACGTCAGATTATTTCAGTAGAGAGATTTCGGCATTTGTGGTTCCCGAAAGACTTCTCCGGAGAAAGTAAAAAAAAAAAATTGAACACTGATGCACTTCTCGGGCCCTCTATCGACTGCTATTTGTACCAGTTTATTCATTGCCAGCGATGATGAGGCCCAAAAACAAAAAAAATCTTTCAGTTGGACCTGACGGGATGCGCGGCCCGATGTACAGTAAATGGATGGCAGCATGCGGCCAACATACGTTCAGACACCAATAGTACGCATGTGGTGTCGCTTTCTGGTTAGTGTCCTTGTTGCGCCACCGCCCATTTCATCATACACCAACACGCCCCTCAGGCCGTTCTTCTGAACCCCGAAGAGGCTTCTGCTACATGCAGATGTTGGTGAGTTGCGACACCACGGGTTCCTGAGCATCCGCAGGGACATCCCCGTAGGTGGATGACGGTTAGGAGTACCTCACCAAGTACCCGAGCACCCGCGTTTAGCCTCAGCCGGATCTGGAGAAAAGTGGATCCTGGTAGTTGAGCCGATTCCAAGCATTTGGACCTTAAAGGTTCCTCGGCGGAAGCAACACTGCACTTTGGCCCGTGCTTCCTGTAGATGGCACCTCCGGTCTGACCCGACCGGCGGAAATCGGCAGTCGTCTTTTGCTATCCTCCTCTCCATCTTTCACATTCCTATCTTCTCTATCACAACTCTCCTGTCTCCTATTCACATTTTGGATTTTCCTTCTTCCTGGCGGCGAGGGTTATCCTTGTAAGACCACCTACCCTGAGTTACGTCCTCTTGGTTTATTTTGAGGTGCACAGCTGTCGCGGGCAGGACTTGTTAGCAAGTTCCTGTCCCGTCCTCTCGTTGGGCTCTATGAGGGGTGGCTGGCACCACAGCCGAACGATAGAATGTTTTTCATGGCTCCTCCTCTTTGTGCACAAACTTAAGTCACAGCAGAATTCCTGCAAAAAACAAAAGAAAATTTCCCAAGAGGTACATAGTTAAATAGCAGACAAGCAAGCGAGAATCATATCTTCTTTCATTGTTTCCAAATCTCTGACCCGTGCACTTGGCCTTGGCTGCAAGATTACGAAGCCGGCCAACGGCGACTTTCTTCCCCGGATACGAGACGAAGCGCAGTTTTCTATGCTTTCAGATATAGTGCCCATAGGTCCGTCAATGTTGTCAAAGACGTTATTCGCGAACACGATTTCCTCATCCTGACAGAACAAGAAATGTTGAGGGCCTGGAAGATGATAACATCAGCGATGCCATCGTACAAAAATCTGAAAAGGCGACAAAGAAATACCGACAAAACACTTAGTCCTGCCACTTGCCCTCAGACAACTGCCCGAATTCATAGATCCAGGGTTTATGAAAATAATTGTAAGACCATCCGTATCAAACCACCAACGGTGCTTCAAGTGTGTTCAAGTGTGAAAGATTCGGCCATGGCTCCCAAAGCGGTCGCGGCCGCTTAACTTCTGCCAAATGTGCATCGAATAAATATCAATTTGATGTCTGCAACGTGGCGCCAAAGTGTGCAAACTGTGAAGGGGATTGCACTGCGTACTCAAGGTTCTGCCCATTCTGCAAGAAAGAGAGAGATAACTACTAAAACTAAAGAAAACGTAACAATCCAAGAAGGCCGACAGCGATTTGCATAAAGACAGGGAAAGTTCCTGTTCACAGCCAAAACAAACTTCGCCGATGTGGTACGACGTCGCGGGGCACCACTTCGAGCTTCGGCACCTGCCCAGGCGACACACAACGAGCCATCCACGCCCCGCGGCAGATGCTGCAAAGGCTGCCCTGGCACACCTAACAAAGGGCTCGCCGGCTTTTGTGCCCGCAACCCGCAAGGCTACCACCCTTCGGGAGAGGCCTATAACTCGTGCACCCGCAGTTACTTTGCGGTCCTCCAGCACCTATAGGGAGGCGATGGACACAGCGCCAAGTTCGCCCGCCCTTCAGCCGAGGCGCGGCTCTCTTATGCGAAGAAGAAAAACCCCAATAACAGGCCTGAACATACCTGAAATTCTAGATTTTAATTGCATCCTCAAGTAAGCTACCTAACAACACATTTTTAATCCACTGGAATTGTCGTGGATTAAAAAAAAAGTACAGCGATGTAAACGGTGTTTTACACTTGCGTTCTCCGGTCGCCCTCTGTCAGCAAGAGACCTACCTAGAACCTCTATAAAAAATGTTTTTGAGCCTTTCGGTGTGGCCGAGGGCAAGCGAACAGGCTATCTGGAGCAGCTGCTATTGTTGTCCAGAGCGGTGTTGCAACGGATGAAACAAATCTTAACACCAAATATGAGCCTGTAGCAGTCACCATACTTCATTTTAAAACAATAACAAAATGCTAGGTATATCTTCAGCCAAATCCATTCGTATTACTACATGGCTTAGAAGCACTTTTTAATCTGCTGCCAGAGCCATATCTGGTAGCGTGGAATTTTAATGCACACACCTGTTTTTGGGGTAGTAAACAAACGGATACTAGAGGCCGTATTTAAGAAGATTTTATTTTTTGCAATAGCGTGTGCCTAGTGAATACGGCAGCAGACGTGCTGCTCTCCAAGCACTGGAAAAATGAGCTGCTTGGAGTTATCTTTTAGTTCGGCAGCTTCTACCGTGTTTAAGTGGGATGTTCTAGATAACCGGTAAGAAAGTGATAATTTGCCTGTAAGTGTAAGCCTATTATCCTCATCATCAATTACCCCGAACAAACATTGCCGTTGGAAACATTTAGCCGACTGGAACCTTTCGAAAAAGACCAGTCTGGAGAAAATATATGCACAAAATATAGGTATATATATGCATATATGCACAGACGAACTGAATGACCTGTATAATCAGTGCCTCAATAAATCCTGTATAATCAGTGTCTGTATAATCCCCTGTATAATCAGTGCCGCACGGCTGTCTATTCCTCAATACTCGGGAGTGGTGCGACAAAATCATAAAGTTGGGAAAACACAGGAATATAGAGAAGCAAAAAGAAACTAAATCATGGGGCATTGTTCGCAGGAACGCAACACATGGAAACCTTATCATTTTCAAAGATCAAGAAAGCAGGCGCGGTATGTTCGGCGTAATGCCGAGAAAACCTAATGAAAAGCTTATTTCTGATATACAAACAGTAAAATAACATCTAAAATGTAGCATCAGGTTCGAAAATTAAATGGCAACTTCTCACGTTTACAATTCCTCTTTTTACAACGCCTGGCACACAAACAAGAATAAGGAAATAGGCAGACATGTTGGTAGAGCACTTCGCGGCAGTTTCCTGTTCGTCACACTACACGCAGTCATTTCTGAAACACAAATAAATAGCCAAAAATAAAGATTTGCAGCAAGTAGCCGTGGAAACGAATAATACAAGGATTAAATTACTTTCCAAGAAATAAAAGCAGTACTGTCTGCCGGAAAAAAAAATTGCCCATGGACCTGATCAAATAAACTATGAAATGCTTGCCCATCTCTCTCAGCCTGCCGTAGAAGCACTCTCAAACTTCTTTATTAAAATATTCACAAAAGAAATAGGTAAAGCGTGGAAAACAGCCGTGATAGTGCCTTTTTTCAACTTGGAAAACCACCAACTTCCCCTAGTAGCTATAGGCCAATGGCCCTTACAAGCTGTCTCGCCAAACAATTTGAAAGTGTCCTGAATATCAGACCAATGTTTATCTTTGAATCCGGCGAACTTCAAGACATCTATCAATGCTGTTTTAAAAACGCCTGCTAAACTACTGATAATCCGCATCGCCTTTAAAACACAAACATGGGAACTTTTATACGCAAACAGCACTGTCTTGCGGTCTTTTTCGACCTCGAGACAGTCTGGAGGTTCGTGATTCTTCTTGACCTAGCAGAGATTCACATCCGTAGCAAGATATTAGACAGCCCAAATAATTTTCTGTCTAACCGTTCTTTTCACGGATGCCTAGCCTCAGCCCTATCAAGGGACTGCGTTCAAGAAAATGGAGAACATCAAGGGTGTATTTTAAGCACAACGCTCTTTGTTATAAAAATGAATTTCATACCAAAAGTAATCCCGAAGTCTTTTATGTAACCAGTCTATGTTGTCGATCTTGGAATAGCATGCATGGCCTCAAACCTAGTAACACACGAGAGACAAAGTTGACAATGCGTGAACTAGTGTCATGGCAGATGGGAAATGTTTCCAGTTTTCCACACTGAACACAGTGGCCATTCTTTTTTCGCTCTAACGAGGCCTACAAGCCGACCCATTCATACACCAGAAGAAAACCGAGCTACCCGTAAAATATGCGCATAAATTTCTAGGCTTAACCTTTGACCAAAAACTCACTTTCGTTCCTCATATAAATGCACTGAAAAAGAAAGCTCCGCGGTCCCTTAATATACTCAGAGTGCTGGTACGAAAACATTGGGGTGCAGAATGGACATCTCTGTTACAAATTTTGCGCTGTCCACAACGCTCTGCCCTGGATTGTGGATGTATAGGGTATGGCTCAGCGAGACCATCATACATTAAACTACTGGATCCAATACATAATTTAGGTTTGAGTCTTTCTACCAGTGCTTACAGGACGCAGCACGTAAGCGGTCCGTATGTAGAAACCAATGAACCGTCACTTACAGACAGAAGAACCATGCCACATGCTCATGCATTTTAAAATATCGTTCGCTGCCCAACCAACCTTACTCCTTAGTCACAAAGTGCTCATGCAGAACACTGTTTAACAACAAACCACTGGCTATCCTGCCACTCCTACTGCAATTTGAAAGGATGCGCCAAAACCTCGGCGTACTGGATACGTTACTTGGCATTGCTCAAAGACGAGGTCTACTGGCTTTATGGTACGGTTTTCCCACAATATTTGATTTCTCTCTTACACAGTTCCTTAAAAAAGAAACTCCACGACAATATAGAATGAAAGAATTTCTTGCACTTGAGGAAAAATACAACCGTTTCAATTACTCTTATATTTATGGCTCAAAAATGGATGCTTATGTAGAAAGCGCAGTAATCCGAGGAAATGAGAAGGAAGAAGGACTTTCACAGTCTGAATCTATCTTCACCGCCGAATGTTTATAATAAACTGCACATCTCCGACCAATAATTTACTTTTAACTCAATGTTTCGAAGCCAACTCGGCTTCTTCATTGCCAATCCTGTAGCCGAACATACCGAGGACTCGGACCATAAAATCAACTTCGAAGAAGCCCGCATCCTCGGAACCGAAACAAATTACCACAGAAGGCTCCTTCTGGAATCCTGGCGCATCCAAACCACCCCGATCAACATCAACCCTACAAAAGGAAAACTGCCCGCAGTTTATGCCCAGGGACTTCGCTCTTCAACTCAACGAAAAAAAAAGTGGCCATTGACCGCCTCTCCACAGTACCACAGCGAGACTAACAGCGTTAACCCACCCTCTCTCCCCCTGCCCCACGCCTTTCGAATCACATCTTTCATTCCTTTGGCCCCCTCCTACCCTCCATACTTAAAGACACTGGCTACTGCCCTCAGTAACCCCTGATGAAGGAGCCGAATCGGGTTCGAAACGTTGGGTCAAAATTAAATTTTTGGTTGCTTCTTTCACTCCCTCCTTTATCCCTTCCCTTACGGCGTGGTTCAGGTCTCCAACGATGTATGAGACAGATTCTGCGCCATTTCATTTCCCCCAAAAACCAATTATTCTTATTGCAGATGTGCAGTTTCGTATAAGTCTTCAAACTCAACATGACGGGGAAATCTGTCAAAATGTTTAGTTTTCAATCTATACGTGCAGACTTCAGGCTAGAAGCTGCGCAGCTTGCCAAGAAGTACATCAAGACCACGCAATGCATCTCGGTCTTCAAGACACACCTGGAATTCACCAAGAAATGCAAGAAAACCAAGGTTGTACCCCACAAGCCACGACTACGACGCCTGGTCACCACACCGGAAGGACGAAGCATCAAGAAGGCAGAACAGCACCTAGTGACGGCACATACACATCAGTGCCGTAGCGTGATTAGGAAGAAAGGAATCGACGCCTTCTTCGCCCGCCGACAACCCGAGCACAAGATGCCAGAGCTAGTGATGTCTATCGAGGCATTTCCCAAAGAAACCGCATCATCAGAAGGCGACAAACGCCGCCCCAGGCAGACCGAGAAGTTTTCGAAACTTCGACACCGGCCCGAAACATTCTCACCGGACTATTCTTACCTGGTCGCCAAAATCTCCTTCAGAAGGCTCACAACCGTCGAAACGTCAATCCCAGCCAAGGGACATGAATTTAATCTCGAGCTGAATAGACCCCCCTTCCAGCAATCGTATCTGCGTTTGAAGTCGGCCTCCGGCAACTGGAGCCTCGTATACGAAAAGAGGTCAGGCTTAACACAATAGGTGTACTTAATTAAATGCAAGCACAGCGAAAAGAATCAAACCTACCACCGGATGAAAGGCAAGCCTTGCAGGAACTCAAGACAGACACCAAAATAGTGATCCTCCCAGCGGTCAAGGCAACACAACAGTCGTTTTGGACAGACGGGACTATGAAGAGAAAATATCCACCTTACTCAGCTGTCAAGTGTATGAGAAATTAATAAGGACCCCACAACAACTACCCAAACAAGGCTAAACAAAATATTGAAATAAGTATTTCAAAAGCACTCGATTTTCCGAAGCCTCTACCTCCAGCTATTGAGCAACAACGGATCGGCTCTACCATACTACGGCCTGCCCAAATTTCACAAACCGAGGATCCCTTTGCGCCCGATTGTCGACTTCCGGTGTTCTCCCTTCGCTCGTTGTCGGAATGCCTTCACAAACTCATAACCCCAATAGCAGGAAAAACAGCGACCCATATCCGTGATTACAGCCACTTCACCGACCTGGTGTGTCGACACCCTTGAGGCCGACGAATGCCTTGTCTCCTTCTACGTGGTGTCCCTTTTCACAAAAATCCCAGTAAAGCTTGCGATGACCGCTACCCGAGACGCCCAATAACGCGACGACACACTCAGTGCACGAACCCCGCTGAGTGTAAATGATGTGTGCCGCCTACTGGAGCGGTGCCGATCGAACACATACTTCTCATCAAGCGAGGAATTGTACCAACAAGTGAAATGAACACCAATGGGAGTCTCCATCTCTATCATCATGGCTAATTTAGCGATGGGACATATCGAACAACGAGCCCTCAACTCATTCCACCCGAAACCAAAGATTTTCCTCACGTATGCCGACGGCTGCTTCGCCGTCATCAAAAGATCTGAGATTCAAAATTTCCTTTCTCATTTAAACTCCATAGAACCTGATATTCAGTTCACACTAGAGGTGGAACAAGAAAACTCCCTGCCGTTTTTGGACGTTCTCGTGTCCCGAAAACAATGTACCCTTCAATTCTTCGTATACCAAAAACCAACTCACTCAGACCGGTATCTCCACTTCTCTTAGAACCACCCGACAGTCCATAAAGCAGCAGTGGTGAAGACGTTGTTCAGAAGACTTGAGACACATTGCAGCACAGAACTCGACAGAAAAAAAGAACAACGCACGATATTCAAAGAAGTCATCATGAACGGCTACCCAAAAGACTTTATTCAAAAAACCTTTCCGCGTCAAAAACACAACATGCGCCAAGAAATGAACGCACAAAGACCAACGTCACCACCAACATACGTCACTTTACCTTATGTCGGAGGTGTCAGCGATACCATCACCCGAGTCCTAAAAAAAGAGGGTCTCCAGGTTGCGCACAAGCCCACAAACACAGTTGCGCTTTGCCTACCTGTTCCCAAAGACCGGCCGTGGAAAGAAAGAGCCCAAGGCATTGTCTACAAAATTCCTTCCGCTGACTGCGACGCAAACATCGGCGAAACCAAAAATCTCAAAGAAAGAATTCGGCAACATAAAAACGACGTCCGCAACTTAGCAAGAGAGCGCAATCCTGTAGCCGAACATTCCGAGGACTAAGACCATAGAATCAACTTCAAAGAAACCCGCATCCTCGGAACCGAAAGAAGTTACCACAAAAGGCTTTTTCTGGAATCCTGGCACATCCAAACCACCCCGAACAACATCAACCGCACAAAAGGAAACCTGCCCCCTGAATATGACCATAGACTTCACTTTTCAACTCAACAAAAAAAAAAGACGCCATTGACCTCCTCCCCAAAGTGCCATGGCGTGAATAACAGCCTTAACCCACACTTCCTACCGCTCTCCCACGCCTTTCGAATCACAGCTTTCGTTCCTTTGACCCCCTCTTCCTTTCCATACTTAAAGACGCTAGCTACTGCCCTCAGTCACCTCTGATGAATGAGGCGAGTCGGCTGTGGCACGTTGGGTTAAAATAAATTTTTGGTTGGAGATGTGCAGTTTATAAATCTTTTAACCCAACCAGACCGGCAAATCTGTCAAAATGTCTAGTTTTCAACAGTCGAATGTTAAGCTGTGTGGTAAGGCGTAAGAAAAATAGTAGACGGAAACCTCACAAACAGTATTATTTACACTCACTCAATGCACTTACAGCTCTGCACTCTAGAAATGCAGTCACTCCGATTATTGGTGACATCATATACAGCATTAAAATGGCCACAGCTCACGGCCAAAACATCAAACTCTGCTAGGTACCGAGTCATTTTGTAATTAAAGGCAACAAAACAGAACCGTTGTGCTGCTCAAGTTCGTCGTACGCTGCTATATATATATATATATATATATATATATATATATATATATATATATATATATATATATATATATATATATATATATATATATATATATATGTAAGGGAAGTGGGCACTTCTACAAAGACACTTTTATTTATCAACGTTTCGACCGCGGTGCGGTCTTCAGGACTGTAGTGGTCTCGCGTCAGATGGACGTTTTAAGTTTGTGAGCTCAAGAGGAGGGAGAAAGGAGTGTAACACGCAAATAGCAACAACGGTTCAAAAAATTGAAAAAAAAAATAAATAAAAAAATAAGGATGGGGGTGCGGGGAGCAGACCAGGACAATATTGGGGGAGGAAGCAAAAAAATAGAAATAAAAGAAAAAAAGGGGGAAACTAGTATAGTAAGGAAAGGTGGGGTACAAAAGGAGATGGCGAAACGAGAGAAAGGGAGAGGAAGACGGTGCGGGGGACATGGGCAGCACGGCAACCACAGGCGTACGAAAGCAAAACGTGCAAACAAAACACACAAACAAAATACACAAACACAAAGGGCGCCGGTGCAGATGCGTGGCCAAAGAGGAGCCGCTGCGCAAATGACACTGGCAGCTACGAACAGGGCAAACCAGGCGCCTTCTGGGGGTCTCACTAATTTCCGGTGAGCCGAGGGCTAGAACGTTAAGGAAAGAGTGGGCTACGTTAACGAGCACATGTCTAAGAACTTACTCACGGGGTCTGGGTTTCACTGAACGGTGCTCCCCTCTCCGTGGGTGGGTCGTTGAACCGACCTCGCCGGGAATACTTGTTTGTAGGGGAGGAGGGCTGGGCTAGCTGTGTGCAAAGATTTCAAATTGTCGGAAAATGTAAGGAAAGAACGTCAAAAGCTTATCAATACTGCACGAGGCAGGATAGTGTAAGTAAGGAGGGGTATGATTGCCTGGGATATACACTAGGAGTTATAAAAGGTATATCTGAGTTAGCCAATTAACGAGAAGTGTAGTATTATTTTGTTTGGAGGTCGTGAATAAAAGAAAGGGTACCAGGCTTTTCGTTAAGACCTTCTTGAATAGTATTAAACTTGTGGATAAAATAGGATTCACGCTGTTCACGTTCTCGCCTGTTTTTGAAGCCCCCTTGAATAATTGTTACTTTTAGTTGGTCAAATGGGTGTCCTTCTGCGTTTACATGCTTGGATAGGGGAAGGTTTGGGCGAGACTTGGCGTGTGCGCGGTGATTGTTAAATCGAATGCGGAATGCAGTGTTTGTCTGTCCTATGTATTGCTGGTTACACAAAGTACATTCAAGAAGGTAAATATTGTTTGATGAGTCGCAGTCAAAGTTACCGTTATTTACCGTTATTTACCATTATTTACCTTCTTGAATGCACTTTGTGTAACCAGCAATACATAGGACAGACAAACACTGCATTCCGCATTCGATTTAACAATCACCGCGCACACGCCAAGTCTCTCCGAAACCTTCCCCTATCCAAGCATGTAAACGCAGAAGGACACCCATTTGACCAACTAAAAGTAACAATTATTCAAGGGGGCTTCAAAAACAGGCGAGAACTTGAACAGCGTGAATCCTATTTTATCCACAAGTTTAATACTATTCAAGAAGGTCTTAACGAAAAGCCTGGTCCCCTTTCTTTTATTCACGACCTCCAAACAAAATAATACTACACTTCTCGTTAATTGGCTAACTCAGATATACCTTTTATAACTCCTAGTGTATATCCCAGGCAATCATACCCCTCCTTACTTACACTATCCTGCCTCGTGCAGTATTGATAAGCTTTTGACGTTCTTTCCTTACATTTTCCGACAATTTGAAATCTTTGCACACAGCTAGCCCAGCCCTCCTCCCCTACAAACAAGTATTCCCGGCGAGCTCGGTTCAACGACCCACCCACGGAGAGGGGTGCACCGTTCAGTGAAACCCAGACCCCGTGAGTAAGTTCTTAGACATGTGCTCGTTAACGTAGCCCACTCCTTCCTTAACGTTCTAGCCCTCGGCTCACCGGAAATTAGTGAGACCCCCAAAAGGCGCCTGGTTTAGCCTGTTCGTAGCTGCCAGTGTGATTTGCGCAGCGGCTCCTCTTTGGCCACGCATCTGCAGCGGCGCCCTTTGTGTTTGTGCATTTTGTTTGTGTGTTTTGTTTGCACGTTTTGCTTTCGTACGCCTGTGGTTGCCGTGCTGCCCATGTCCCCCGCACCGTCTTCCTCTCCCTTTCTCTCGTTTCGCCATCTCCTTTTGTACCCCACCTTTCCTTACTATACTAGTTTTCCCACTTTCTTTTTCTTTTATTTCTATTTTTTTGCTTCCTCCCCCAATATTGTCCCGGTCTGCTCCCCGCACCCCCATCCTTATTTTTTTTTTTTCAATTTTTTGAACCGTTGTTGCTATTTGCGTGTTACACTCCTTTCTCCCTCCTCTTGAGCTCACAAACTTAAAACGTCCATCTGACGCGAGACCACTACAGTCCTGAAGAAGACCGCACCGCGGTCGAAACGTTGATAAATAAAAGTGTCTTTGTAGAAGTGCCCACTTCACTTAAATCTTTGTTCTGCGGAGCCAACGCAACCTACGTTCGTAACATATATATATATATATATATATATATATATATATATATATATATATATATATATATATATATATATATATGTATATATATATATATATATATATATATATATATATATATTTATATATAAAGAAAGCCAACAGTCACCGAAACCAAGGTGCATAGGGGAATGTTTCTATTTTTTATATCTAGTGCCAAGCAATTAGTTTTAAAGGAAATTGCTTATCAGGCAGCAGAAAAAACAACCATGCCACCGGTGGGATCCGAACTCACGACCTCCGAATATCGCGTCCGGTGCTCTTGCCAACTGAGCTACGGCGACGGCTGTCCAATCTGCTGCTTTCGTGGGTATTTATGTTTAGCGTGTAAGCGAACCTTGAGAGTGTTCACCAGCGCCACCCTCGTCCATGGCGGTGGATTTAGCACGTCCTGTAATACCGCAAGTGTGACGTAGAACGTCATCTAACGGCGAGGGCGGAAACTGTGCAAGAACCCTCTTATGCTACCTATGGCATCGAGACTGCCAGAACCGAGACCCCCGTTAAGCTAATAGCAGACAAGGCAAATTAAGTGAGGGGCTCGTTTGACAAACATATTAAGGAAGCCAACAGTCACCGAAACCAAAGTGCATAGGGGAATGCTTCTAATTTTTTTTTAATATATAGTGCAAATCAATTAGTTTCAAAGAGAATTACTAATCAAGCAGCAAAAAAAAAACAACCATGCCGCCGGTGGGATCCGAACCCACTACCTCCAAATATCGCGTCCGGTGCTCTTACCAACTGAGAGCTACGGCGACGGCTGTCCAATCTGCTGCTTTCGTGGGTATTTATGTTTAGCGTGTAAACGAACCTTGGGAGTGTTCACCAGCGCCACCCTCGTCCATAGCGGTGGACGTAGCACGTCCTGTAATACCGCGAGTGTGACGTAGAACGTCATCTAACGGCGAGGGCGTAAACTGTGCGAGAACCCTCTTATGCTACCTATGGCATCGAGACTGCCAGAACCGAGACCCCCGTTAAGCTACTAGCAGACAAGGCAAATGAAGTGAGAGGCTCGTTTGACAAACATATTAAGGAAGCCAACTGTCACCGAAACCAAGGCCGCGGTGCACAGGGGAATGCTTCTATTTTTTTAATATATAGTGCAAATCAATTAGTTTCAAAGAGAATTACTAATCAAGCAGCAGAAAAAACAACTATGCCGCCGGTGGGATCCGAACCCACTACCTCCAAATATCGCGTCCTGTGCTCTTACCAACTGAGCTACGGCGACGGCTGTCCAATCTGCTGCTTTCGTGGGTATTTATGTTTAGCGTGTAAGCAAACCTTGGGAGTGTTCACCAGCGCCACCCTCGTCCATAGCGATGGACGTAGCACGTCCTGTAATACCGCGAGTGTGACGTAGAACGTCATCTAACGGCGAGGGCGGAAACTGTGCGAGAACCCTCTTATGCTACCTATGGCATCGAGACTGCCAGAACCGAGACCCCCGTTAAGCTACTAGCAGAGAAGGCAAATGAAGTGAGGGGCTTGTTTGACAAACATATTAAGGAAGCCAACAGTCGCCGAAACCAAGGCCGCGGTGCACAGGGGAATGCATCAATTTTTTTTGATATCTAGTGCCAATCAATTTGTTTTAAAGAAAATTACTTTTCAAGCAGCAGAAAAAACAACCATGCCGCCGGTGGTATCACAACCCACGTCCACCGAATATCGCGTCCGGTGCTCTTACCAACTGAGCTACGGCGACGGCTGTCCAATCTGCTGCTTTCGTGGGTATTTGTGTTTAGCGTGTAAGCGAACCTTGACAGTGTTCACCAGGCGCTGGTGAACACTCTCAAGGTTCGCTTACACGCTATATATATATATTGCAGCCGGTAGACGACGACGACGACATTGAGTGAGTGAACGAGTGGACGAGGAAGAAGACGAGAACTCATCTCTGGCTCTGTTCTGAGTGCCGCCCGTAGCTGTTCATTCGTTTTTGTAAATAACTGTAAATATATTCTTTTCCGAAACATATTTGGTGGAGGTGCGGCTTTCCTCTACACCTACCGAAGACGGAGCTCCGCAGCGGCCGCCAGCTCACTTCGCTCACCATGACCTAAGACGCCTCCCAGCAAACATCGCAATCGGCAATGCCATCGCTCGTTCTTTCTTCTCCTCGTGACCTTGGGACATTTTCTGGCACCGACGTCGTTGACGTGGACGACTGGATCAACATGTATGAACGCGCGAGTACGTACAACCGCTGGGATCCGACTCTTATGCTCGCGAATGTCACCTTCTATCTAAAAGACACCGCCCGCGTCTGGTACGAGACTCACGAGGATGATTTGACCAGCTGGGACGTCTGCAAGCAGAAACTGCGCGAGCTGTTTGGACGGCCGCTCGGCCGAACACTCGCCGCTAAGAGGGAGCTTGCGTCCAGAGCTCAAACGTCTACGGAATCCTATGTTTCCTACATTCAGGACGTGTTGGCCCTCTGCCACAAAGTTGACAATAACATGCCCGAATCTGACAAAGTGGGTCATGTGTTGAAGGGGACCGCCGACGACGCCTTTAACCTGCTCGTCTGCAAGAACTGCACTACTGTCGACGGCATTATTAAGGAATGTCGCCGCTTCGAGGAAGCTAAAAGCAGACGTATTAGTCAGCCGTACACACGCCTCCCCAACACGGCTGCGACTTCCTCATGTGAAGACCTGCTGCACCGGCAAACTCCTGCGCCTCCAGAAAATGTGACCCGCATCATTCGACGCGAACTCGAAGCTATGTCCCCTGCCTCCCTGCCTCAACGTGATGGCGACAACCACTTGCCCACCATCTCGATGGTACAAGCCGTCGTCCGTCAAGAGCTTGCAAACCTTGGTCTCCAGCCCGTCAGCCCTGTGCGTCCTTCATCATCACCCGACATCACTGCGATTGCTCCTGAACGACCTTCCAACTTCGCTCCACGTCGCCGTAACCCTAACGACTGGTGGACACCCGACGACAGACCCATTTGTTTCCTCTGCCACCGCATTGGCCACATCTCCCGTCACTGTCGCAATTAGTGGTCTCGTCGTAGCACATACAGTCATCTAAGCTCTCACCGCAACGATGACTAGCCCCGCCACTTCACGCCCCCTCCATCCCAGCAGAGTGCTATCGTTGACGGCCAGATTTCCCGCTCCAGCCGCTCCCTGTCCCCCCTGCGTCGGCAGTCTCGTTCTCCCCTACGCCATCTCTCCTCTCCTGGCCCCTACGGACGCTCGCAAGCGGAAAACAACGCTGCAGTGTGTGGAGGTGATGCTGCAGTACAGCCCCAGTCCCAAAATCCTCGCTTAGCCCTTCGCGCACACGAAAATTTGCTCGCTATTCATGTCGATGGAGTCCCTGTGAGAGCCCTGATCGACACGGGCGCGCACGTGTCCGTCGTGAGTTCCACCCTACGAAGCAGCCTCAGAAAAAGTACTGACCCCTGCACCCACAGCCGTTCTCCGCGTTGCCGACGGCGGAACGCCTTCTGTGGTTGGACTATGCACAGCCCGTGTGACCATATCCGGCCGCCATACATTCGTTCTATTGTCTGTTCTGGACCAGTGCCCTCATGACGTCATTCTTGGCCTCGACTTCCTGTCTGAGCATTCAGCCCTCATCAACTGCGCCACCAGTGTTGTCCAGTTTCACCTTCCTCTTCCTGCTGAGTCGCCGTCCCCAGTTGTACCTCGTCTTTGTACTGTCGACTTTGTCCGTCTACCGCCTCAAGCCGCAACTTACATTTCTTTCTCATCTGTTCCCCCTGTCCCTGATGGCCCCTACGTAGTCACTCCGGACCTTGACGTTGCCCTCACGCGAAGTATTGCGCTTGCGCACACTGTCTTTACAATGTCGGCAAACCGTGCGTACCTTCCGGTTCTGAACTTTGGCTCGTCTATCCAACCGCTCCCGCAAGGCATCTCACTCGCCACGCTGTGCCCTGCTGCCGAATGTGTCATATCAGTGGTGGACAGCTGCTTACCTTCCACTCATCAATGCCGGTTGCCTGCGGCAACATCACCAGAGAAACCAACGGATGACTACGCCGACATGATCTGTTCTGACCTACCAGCGATGCAAGCTCACGATCTTAGGTGCCTCTTATCATCTTTTCGCGACATCTTCGACTTTGATGCCCGTGTTTTGACTCGTACCTCTGTGGTGACGCATCGGATAAACACCGGTGATGCCGCTCCTCGCCACAGACGTCCGTACTGCGTGTCCAGCGCTGAACGCACCGTCATAAATCAAGAGGTCGATAAGATGCTCGCAAAAGACATCATCGAGCCCTCGTCAAGCCCTTCGGCTTTTCCAGTTGTACTGGTAAAAAAGAAGGACGGCAGCTGGCGCTTCTGCGTTGATTACCGGCACCTAAACCGCCTCACAAAAAAAGACTTATATCCTCTCCCGAGGATCGACGATGCATTAGATTGCCTCCACGGCGCCAAATATTTCTCTTCAATTGATCTTCGTTCGGGGTACTGGCAAATTGCCGTAGATGAAAAGGACCGTGCAAAAAACCGCATTCGTGGCGCCTGATGGCTTATACCAATTTAAAGTCATGCCATTCGGACTCTGTAAAGCGCCGGCTACCTTTGAACGAATGATGGACTCCCTTCTTCGCGGCTTTAAGTGGTCTAATTGCTTCTGCTACCTAGACGATGTTGTGGTTTCTCGCCTACTTTTGCCACGCACCTAGAACGCCTCTCCAGTATTTTGACTGTGTTTCGTAACGCCGGACTCCAGCTGAACTCATCGAAATGCAAATTCGGTCGCCGCCAACTTACTATTCTCGGACACCTGGTTGATGCTTCTGGTATACGCCCAGATCCAGTCAGAATTAAAGCCGTGAAGGAGTTTCCTCTTCCTAGGTCGTCGAAAGATGTGCACAGCTTTGTCAGCTTGTGCTCATATTTTCGACGTTTTATCAAAGATTTCGCCGGGATCGCTCGCCCCCTCACCGACCTTCTTAAGAACGACACCCCCTTTATCTGGGGCCCTGCTCAAGAAAACTCATTTTCCTCCCTCGTTCATTTGCTAACCTCTCCGCCCATATTAGCCCATTTTGACCCGTCGTCTCCCACAGAGATTCGCACCGACGCCTCCGGATATGGGATCGGTGCCGTGCTAGCCCAACGTCAACAGGGCCAAGATCGCGTCATCGCTTATGCCAGCCGCCTACTTTCCGCCGCAGAGCAAAATTACTCCATTACTGAGCGCGAGTGTCTCGCCCTTGTCTGGGCTGTCGCTAAATTCCGCCCGTACCTGTTCGGCCGCTCATTCACTGTCGTCACTGATCACCACGCTCTCTGTTGGCTGTCTTCACTAAAAGATCCCACCGGTCGTCTTGGTCGCTGGGCCTTGCGCCTTCAATAGTATTCATACTCTGTCGTGTACAAGTCCGGTCGTCACCACCAGGATGCTGACTGTTTATCCCGATACCCTGTGCAGCCACCTGACCTCGAAGACGCTGAGACCCTACCCCGCCTCTTAGCTATCACTGCTCTCACCGATATCGCCAACGAACAGCGCAACGACTCATCTTTAAAACCTATCTTTGATGGCCTCCGCTCTGCAAACCGATCTCCGTCTCTGCAACTTTATGTGCTCCTGAATGGCATTTTGTATCGCCGCAACCTACGCTCCGACGGTCCTCCGCTGCTCCTCGTCATACCCCAACATCTATGTTCTTCTGTCCTTGAGGAACTGCACGATCTGCCGACAGCCGGCCACCTTGGCGTGTCCCGCACGTACGCTCGAGTGCGGCACCGCTTCTTTTGGCCTGGTCTGTATCGTTCCGTCAAGCGTTACGTTGCCGCTTGCGACCTGTGTCAACGCCGGAAAAGGCCCTCCACTTTGCCTGCCGGTCTTCTACAACCCATCGACGTACCTTCGGAACCTTTTCATCGTGTTGGCCTCGACCTTCTTGGCCTTTTTCCCACGTCCCTCTCCGGTAACAAGTGGATCGCTGTCGCAACTGATTATACGACTCGGTACGCCATCACGCGTGCTTTGCCCACCAGCTGCGCTACTGATGTCGCCGATTTTCTTCTCCAAGACGTAATTCTTCACCATGGCGCCCCTCGTCAACTGCTCACCGACCGCGGTCGTTATTTTCTGTCCAGAGGGATTGATGACATTCTTCGTTCGTGTGCCACGCAGCACCAGATCGCGACAGCTTACCATCCACAAACCAACGGGCTTACGGAACGGTTCAACCGCACGCTCACCGATATGTTAGCAATGTACGTGTCACCGGACCACCGCGATTGGGACGCAGCCTTGCCTTATGTGATATTTTCATATAACTCTTCACGGCATGACACAACAGGCTATTCCCCTTTCTACCTTTTGTTTGGTAGGCACCCCTATTGCCTTTGGACACACTCATGCCGCCTTCGTCAGTCCCCACCACTGCTTACGCTCAGGACGCCATCGCTCAGGCCACGCTGGCTCGCCAAATAGCCCGTAGTCGGCTCCGTGCCTCTCAATCTTCCCAGAAGTCCGCCTACGACCGCCGGCACCGGGCCGTCGAATATCACCCCGGATCACTCGTCCTTCTCGGGACGCTGTCGCGCAGCGTCGGTCTCTCCGAGAAGCTCCTTTCTCACTACCGTGGCCCTTACCGTGTGGTGCGCCGAGTCACCGACGTGAACTATGAAATTGCTCCCCTTGCGTCCCCGCCATCGTCCTCTGGCCCCTCTACCGACGTCGTCCATGTATGCCGCCTCAAACCTTATCACGACGCTCCTACGCCACCACTCTAACTCCGAGACGGCGTTTCATCAGCCGGGGGTCCTGCAGCGGGTAGACGACGACGACGACATTGAGTGAGTGAACGAGTGGACGAGGAAGAAGACGAGAACTCATCTCTGGCTGTGTTCTGAGTGCTGCTCGTAGCGGTTCATTCGTTTTCGTATATAACTGTAAATATATTCTTTCCCGCAAGAATATATATATATTGCTACGCTACTAAATACTCTAGTGGCGCCATACAGCGGCTAAACTGCATTTCCTGGCAGTTGGCAAGCCTTGAGCCATCTCGGGGCTAGATGCTTCGTCTTCTTCATCTCGTGCTGCCTGCTGCCTTGCGCGTTCCAACGTCTTGCGCGTCTAATTAAAGCAAGTAAACCAGCCCTGCTTATGCCAACCGTTTCTCAGTGACATATTTGGTGGAGGTGCGGGGTAACGGCCCATGTACGCTGACCTCGAGGACACCTTTGACGTCAGCTCTCAACGCGTGGCTAATAGCCGGCGCGGTGGCTGAGTGGTTATGGCGCTCGGCTGCTGGCCCGAAAGACGCGGGTTCGATCCCGGCCGCGGCGGTCGAATTTCTATGGAGGAGAAATTCTAGAGCCCCGTGTACTGTGCGATGTCAGTGCACGTTAAAGAACCCCAGGTGGTCGAAATTTCCGGAGCCCTTCACTACGGCGTCTCGCATAGCCTGAGTCGCTTTGGGACGTCAAACCCCCATAAACTAAACTAAACTAAACTCAACGCGTGGCTACAACACCAGTCCACAAGGCGAGCCGCCGCCTGCGAGGCCTACAACCCGAGTTCGGCCAACTGACAGCGCCGGTAAGGGCCATTACATCCACCGCGGCTAGCCAGACAAGTCAGCACTCCGGGAGTGCCCCGCCATTTGTCCTTCACGCACCTCGATCGCTGCCACCGTTCCACGGGGACAGGTTCGAGGACGTCGAAGACTGGTTGGCCAGCTTTGACCGAGCGGCGGGTTTCAATGAGTGGGACGGCGAGCGCAAGCTGCGCAACGTCTACTTTGCGCTGCAGGACTCGGCCAAAACGTGGTTTGAGAACCACGAAGCTTCCTTTACAACCTTGGAGGCTTTTCGTCGAGAGCTGCTAGCGACATTTATGAGCAGCGGAAGAAAAGAGAAAGCTGAAATCGCCCTGCGCTCGAGATCACAGCAGCCGAACGAGAGCGTCGCGATGTTCATCGAGGACATGACCCAACTGTTCAATCGGGCCGACCCTGCTATGCCCGAAGCCCAGAAGGTACGCCACTTAATGCGTGGCGTAAAAGAGCAGCTGTTTGCCGGTCTGGTTCGTGACCCGCCACGAACAGTGCCCGACTTCACCAAGGAGGCAATGAGTATCGAGCGCTCTTTACAGGAACGGGGCGCCCACTACGGACGTCCGGCTACTGTAGCAGCCGCTTCCCAGTCCCAGTACACGCCTACGTCTCTGCCCGCCGAGGACCTTCGGAAGCTTATAAGAAGCCTGGTGCGCGAGGAACTGGCGAAACTTCGCTTTGAAGCTCCACAGGTCAGCGTCGCTGTCGTTACGGACGTGGTCCGCGAAGAAATTCGACGAGTTGTGCAGCCACCCCCCGCTCCACACCCGGCGCCCTCCGTTATGACGTACAGCGAGGCGCTACGAAGTCCCGGGCCATCGATGCGTGCCTTTTCCCCCATCGCTCCTGTGCAATACCTGCAGGAGCCAATCGCAACAGCACCCTCCGTGCCGCAGGAGTTCAGGCCACCCGTGAGCAAAGCGCACGTTTGGCGTACGCCAAACAATCGGCCGCTCTGTTACCTCTGCGGGGAGCCTGGCCACATCTTCCGCCACTGCCCCTACCGCAGGATGGGTTTAAGGGGGTTTTCACCTGACGCACCTCGACCACGCTACGGTGAAAGACCACGGGATATCGAACAGTACTTGGCTGAAAACGTGCAATCTTCGACCTCGCAGCGGCGCCAGTCCCGATCGCCATCCCCAAGGCGGTTCTCTTCGCCCGGCCGCCCGTCATCCTCTGGTCAGTTCAGAGGTACGTCCCCACGTCGGGAAAACTGAAGACGGCGTCCTTCTGGGGTAGGGCTGCCGCTACTGTACCGAGTCAAGAGCCTCCACCCGACAATTCGCCGATACCGGCGCCGATTTTTCGGTAATGAGCAGACGGTTAGCCACGGTCTTGAGGAAGGTTCTGACCCCTTGGTCTGGGCAGCAGATCCGGACAGCTGGTGGCCACGTGGTAACTCGATCGGTGTCTGCACTTCGCGAATCCAGATCCGCGGTGTTACTTTCCCTGGATGCTTTGCTGTGTTACCCGAGTGCTCCAAAGACCTTATACTCGGTTTGGATTTCCTTCAAGAGTACGGTGCCGTTATCAACCTCCAGGAGCTAATCGTGTCGTTTTCCACCCAAGGTCCGGTCGACGACGATACCGAGCCACGCAGGGCTAAGTTATGCGTCTGTGACGACTACGTTTTGATCCCATAAAGATCCAGAATGTTTGTTAGCGTAGAGTGCAATAGCAGCACCAAAAATCGTGGCATTGCTGAAACCAACATGTCGCTGCTCCATGGTCGGCAAGTCTGTGTTGCCCGAGGAATTGTTGAACTGGACAAGAGCCGAACCGAACTCTTGGTGACCAATTTTAATTGTGAACCTCAGTGTTTGCCTGGCAGAACAGCTATTGCGTATGTCGAGGAACTCAGCGAATTCGCGGGACAGCACGCTTTGTCTGGAGCCGCGGCATCAGTGGAGGAACCGACCACACCCATAAACACTGACGTGAACCCAAACCTCCCAACTAACCAGAAACGCTGCTTGGAAAGCGTTATCTAGTCTTTCTGCGACTGCTTTGCCTCGATCTCCAAGGTTAGGCAGACACCGCTCACAAAGAACCGCATTATAGTTGACGCCAACCAACGGCCGTTATGTCAGCCGCCCTACCGCATCTCTTCGAAGGAGCGCGATGCCAATCGCCGCCAAGTGCAGGAAATGCTCAAGGATGACGTGATACAGCCGTCGACGAGCCCGTGGGGGTCGCCTGTTGTTCTAGTGGCAAAGAAAGATGGAACCCTACGGTTCTGCGTTGATTACAGACGTTTAAACAAAGTAACTAAAAAGGATGTTTATCCTCTCCCGCGTATTGATGACTCCCTGGACCGGCTGCGCCACGCCAAGTACTTCGCATCGCTAGATTTACGAAGCGGCTATTGGCAAATCGAGGTGGACGAACGGGACCGGGAAAAGACCGCCTTTATTACACCGGACGGTCTGTACGAATTCCGGGTGCTCCCTTTCGACCTGTGCTCGGCTCCTGCAACCTTCCAGAGGATGATGGACACCGTTCTTGCCGATCTCAAATGGCAGTCCTGTCACGTGTACTTGGATGACGTTGTCATCTTTTCTGACACGTTCGAAGAGCACCTGAGACGCATGCGCGCTGTGTTCGAAGCAATTCGGTCGGCCGGTCTTTCCCTGAAGCCCGAAAAGTGTCACTTCGCTTTCAAAGAGTTGAAGTTTCTGGGCCACATCGTGAGCGCTAAAGGGGTTATCCCAGACCCCGATAAGACTGCTGCCATGGCTGCTTTTCCTGTGCCCAACGATAAGCGCAGTGTGCGCCGCTTTCTGGGTCTCTGCGCCTATTATCAGCGTTTTGTGCAGAACTTCTCCCAGATCGCTGAGCTCCTTACGCGACTCACGAAACATTCCGAACCATTCTTCTGGGGCCTGGAGCAACAGCAAGCCTTTGAAGACCTCCGCACTCGTCTCCAAAGTACGCCCATCCTTGGACATTTCGACGAGTCAGCCGACACTGAACTACACACAGACGCCAGCAACATCGGCCTCGGTGCGGTCCTTGCGCAGAGGCAGGATGGTCTCGAACGCGTAATCGCATACGTGAGCCGCACATTGTCACAATCTGAGGCGAACTATTCTACCACCGAAAAAGAATGCCTGGCCATTGTGTGGGCAGTAACAAAATTTCGCCCGTACCTATATGGCCGCCCTTTCAGGGTCGTCAGCGACCACCACTCGCTGTATTGGCTGGCGAACCTCAAAGATCCCTCGGGACGGCTTGCACGCTGGAGCCTTCGACTTCAGGAATTCGATGTCACCATCGTCTATAAGTCTGGTAGGAAGCACAGTGATGCCGACTGTTTGTCTCGTGCTCCTATCGAGAATAACCGAGCTGACCCCGACGACGATTCTGTTTTTCTTGGTGCCATCTCCAGGTCCATCCTCATTCAACACCAAAGGAACGACAGCGAACTACGGCCCCTCATTGAGTATCTTGATGGAAGCGCTGAGTCTCCCCCGCGAATCTTTTCGCGCGTGCTGTCGTCGTTCTGTTTACGTGATGGCGTCCTGTATAAGAAAAACTACAGTCCAACAAAAGCTTTCTATCTACTCGTCGTGCCTACGGCCCTTCGCGACGAAGTCCTGCAGGTGAGCCATGATGACCCATCTTCTGGTCACCTGGGTTTTTGTCGAACTTTGGCACGAATACGGCAAAAATACTACTGGCCAAGGGTTGCTGCAGTTGTGAAACGTTACGTAAGAACTTGCCGCAAGTGCCAGCGTCGCAAGACGCCGCCGACTAAGCCAGCCGGCATACTCCAGCCTATTGATCCGCCTCAGGTTCCCTTCTATCAAGTTGGCATGGACATACTCGGCCCATTTCCGGAGTCCTTGTTGGGCAACCGCTACATTGTGGTCGCCACCGACTACCTCAGCCGATACTGTGAGAATAAAGCTCTTCCCCGTGGTACTGCTGACGAAATTGCGAACTTTTTCATTCAAAACATTGTGCTTAGCCACGGTGCACCTACCATCGTTTTAACTGACAGGGGAACAGCGTTCACCTCGGCCCTTACGCAGGAGGTTATGCGCCTAAGCAGCACCAATCACCGCAAAACAACCGCTTACCACCCCCAAACGAACGGCCTCACCGAACGGCTCACCAAGACGATCGCCGACATGATTTCTATGTATGTCGACGCGGACCACCGGAACTGGGACGCCATACTCCCTTACGTCACCTTTGCTTATAATACTGCGGTCCAGGAAACGACACGCTTCACTCCATTTCGTTTAGTACATGGTCGCGAAGCCACAACCATGCTGGATGCAGTGCTGCTTCCAGCTTGCGCTGCCCCCTCTGTTATGGGTGCTGCCCAATTTGTTCGTTACGCTGAGGCCGCCCGCCAACTCGCTCGACAGCGCATCCGGCACCAGCAAGTTCACGACGCTCAGCGATACAACCTCCGCCACTGAAATGTGAGTTGCCTGCCCGGCGAACAAGTCTGGGTGTGGAGTCCAATCCGCATGAGGGGACGCTCTGAGAAGCTTCTACGCAGATACTTTGGCCCCTACGAGGTGCTCCGCCAGCTCAGTCAAGTTACCTACGAAGTTCTCCCCCAAGGAACAGTTCGCTCTTCTAGACGACCGACCTCCTAAGTTGTCCCCGTCGCTCGGATGAAGCCTTACCACGCCCGCGAGCCTCTCGCGCGTGTCTACACCACACGCCAGACACGTACGACTACCCTTGTGGTCCTGCCTGCAATTGCTAACACACAGAGTCGGTGTCTTCAAGGGAGGGGCAGCAATGCTACGCTACTAAATACTCTAGTGGCGCCATACAGCGGCTAAACTGCATTTCCTGGCAGCTGGCAAGCCTTGAGCCATCTCGGGGCTAGATGCTTCGTCTTCTTCATCTCTCTTGCTGCCTGCTGCCTTGCGCGTTCCAACGTCTTGCGCGTCTAATTAAAGCATGTAAACCAGCCCGGCTTACGCCAACCCTTTCTCAGTGACAATATATATATATATATATATATATATATATATATATATATATATATATATATATATATATATATATATATATATATATATATATATATAGCAGACAAGTTAAAGGAAATGAGGGGCCCGTTTGACAAATTTATGAAGGGAGCCAACAGTCACTGAAACCAAGGTGCATAGGGGAACGTTAGTTTTATTATTATTATTTTTTTTTTAATGTGTTATGCTTATCAGTGGGAGAATAATACTTAGATTAATAAATTGCTTAAAGAAAATTACTTATAAAGCAGCAGAAAAAACAACCATGCCGCCGGTGGGATCCGAACCCACGACCTCCGAATATCGCGTCCGGTGCTCTTACCAACTGAGCTACGGCGACGGCTGTCCAATCTGCTGCTCTCGTGGGTATTTATGTTTACTGCGTGTGAGCGAGCCTTGAGAGTGGCATGGTTGTTTTTTCTGCTGCTTTATAAGTAATTTTCTTTAAGCAATTTATTAATCGAAGTATTATTCTCCCACTGATAAGCATAACACATTAAAAAAAAATAATAATAATAAAACTAACGTTCCCCTATGCACCTTGGTTTCAGTGACTGTTGGCTCCCTTCATAAATTTGTCAAACGGGCCCCTCATTTCCTTTAACTTGTCTGCTAATAGCTTAACGAGGGTCTCGGTTCTGGCAGTCTTGATGCCATAGGTAGCATAAGAGGGCTCTCGCACAGTTTCCGCCCTCTCCGTTAGATGACGTTCTACGTCACGCTCGCGGTATTACAGGACGTGCTACGTCCGCCGCTATGGTCGAGGGTGGCGCTGGTGAACACTCTCAAGGCTCGCTCACACGCAGTAAACATAAATACCCACGAGAGCAGCAGATTGGACAGCCGTCGCCGTAGCTCAGTTGGTAAGAGCACCGGACGCGATATTCGGAGGTCGTGGGTTCGGATCCCACCGGCGGCATGGTTGTTTTTTCTGCTGCTTTATAAGTAATTTTCTTTAAGCAATTTATTAATCTAAGTATTATTCTCCCACTGATAAGCATAACACATTAAAAAAAAAATAATAATAAAACTAACGTTCCCCTATGCACCTTGGTTTCAGTGACTGTTGGCTCCCTTCATAAATTTGTCAAACGGGCCCCTCATTTCCTTTAACTTGTCTGCTAATAGCTTAACGAGGGTCTCGGTTCTGGCAGTCTTGATGCCATAGGTAGCATAAGAGGGCTCTCGCACAGTTTCCGCCCTCTCCGTTAGATGACGTTCTACGTCACGCTCGCGGTATTACAGGACGTGCTACGTCCGCCGCTATGGTCGAGGGTGGCGCTGGTGAACACTCTCAAGGCTCGCTCACACGCAGTAAACATAAATACCCACGAGAGCAGCAGATTGGACAGCCGTCGCCGTAGCTCAGTTGGTAAGAGCACCGGACGCGATATTCGGAGGTCGTGGGTTCGGATCCCACCGGCGGCATGGTTGTTTTTTCTGCTGCTTTATAAGTAATTTTCTTTAAGCAATTTATTAATCTAAGTATTATTCTCCCACTGATAAGCATAACACATTAAAAAAAAATAATAATAAAACTAACGTTCCCCTATGCACCTTGGTTTCAGTGACTGTTGGCTCCCTTCATAAATTTGTCAAACGGGCCCCTCATTTCCTTTAACTTGTCTGCTAATAGCTTAACGAGGGTCTCGGTTCTGGCAGTCTTGATGCCATAGGTAGCATAAGAGGGCTCTCGCACAGTTTCCGCCCTCTCCGTTAGATGACGTTCTACGTCACGCTCGCGGTATTACAGGACGTGCTACGTCCGCCGCTATGGTCGAGGGTGGCGCTGGTGAACACTCTCAAGGCTCGCTCACACGCAGTAAACATAAATACCCACGAGAGCAGCAGATTGGACAGCCGTCGCCGTAGCTCAGTTGGTAAGAGCACCGGACGCGATATTCGGAGGTCGTGGGTTCGGATCCCACCGGCGGCATGGTTGTTTTTTCTGCTGCTTTATAAGTAATTTTCTTTAAGCAATTTATTAATCTAAGTATTATTCTCCCACTGATAAGCATAACACATTAAAAAAAAATAATAATAAAACTAACGTTCCCCTATGCACCTTGGTTTCAGTGACTGTTGGCTCCCTTCATAAATATATATATATATATATATATATATATATATATATATATATATATATATATATATATATATATATTTCCATGAATGAGATTGCGTGAGCTGAGTACATTGTAAAGTTAGGAAAAAATTGGCAGTCAGCTTGGAACAACGAAGAAAATAGCGAACTACACTTTGTAAAACTGGTTTTAAGTGAATGGAAGTCCTGCTACCACCAGGAAGATTTCAACGAAGTGATTATCTTCTGTCTTCGTATAGGACACACACCTCTCACACACAATTTCATGCTGACAAAACAAGAGAAACCCAAATGTGTATTATGCGAAGATGAGCTAAGAGTAAACCATGTTTTGGCTTGTGGTTTGGCTTATGGGGCTTAACGTCCTAAACCGAATTAGGCTATGAGCGACGGCGTAGTGAAGGGCTCGGGAAATTTCGACCACCTGGCGTTCTTTAACTTGCACTGACATCGCACGTTACACGGGCCTCTAGAATTTCACCTCCATCGAAATTCGACCGCCGCGGCCGGGATCGAATCTGCGTCTTTCGGGTCAGCAGCCGAGCGCTATAAGCACTGAGCCACCGTGACGGCTTCACCGTGTCTTATTTTCATGTTGGAAACTCGAAACTCTGACGAAAAAGCATTTTGCAGTATTTTACAACCCGGGTTCGAACCCGACCGCGGCGGCTGCGTTTTTATAGAGGAAAAACGCTAAGGCGCCCGTGTTCTGTGCGATGTCAGTGCACGTTAAAGATCCCCAGGTGGTCGAATTATTCCGGAGCCCTCCACTACGGCACCTCTCTCTTCCTTTCTTCTTTCACTCCCTCCTTTACCCTTCCCTTACGGCGTGGTTCAGGTGTCCAACGTCATATGAGACAGATACTGCGCCATTTCCTTTCCCCCCCCCCCAAAACCAATTATTATTATTTTACAAGAAACACACACCATTTCACCCAACATTCTCCTAGGTGAAGACGAACTTGTCGACATTTCACAGGTTTTTAAATTTTTGAGGAGTGCAGTTGTTATAAACGGATTGCAGATTTGATAATATATTGTCAATTTATAACAGCAAACACTTTTTTTACCACACCTCACCCACTTTCTCATTCTTGAGAAGAAGGCTGAGGTGGCTATTTCACGGCTCGGGAGCCTAGACAACCTTGCCCAGCCAAGGGTGGCCTCTGAGGCTATCTGACCTTCTTTAAAGCATTTACCATTACCATTTCTAAACTTTTTGTTCCTTATTTGTACTAGACAACACAGAATAACTCTTTATACACCTTAAACCTCTCTTGCCTTACACTTTTACAAACTCCTGCACAAAACAAATTTCTATGCTTTCTGTCTGGTTTATGTGCCACTAAACCCAGCACAACACAATAATAATAATAATAATAATAATAATAATAATAATAATAATAATAATAATAATAATAATAATAATGATAATAATTGGTTTTTTGGGGAAAGGAAATGGCGCAGTATCTGTCTCATATACCGTTGGACACCTGAACCGCGCCGTAAGGGAAGGAATAAAGGAGGGAGTGAAAGAAAAAAGAAATAGGTGCCGTATTGGAGGGCTCCGGAGTAATTTCGACCACCTGGGGAGCTTTAACGTGCACTGACATCGCACAGCACACGGGCGCCTTAGCGTTTTTCCTCCATAAAAACGCAGCCGCCGCGGTCGGGTTCGAACGCACAACACAACACACGATACGCAGCTTTTAGAACACATCTGAATGTTGATTCGAGAAAAACGGCAGAAGATACTTCAGGATTTATTGCCCATGATTTGTTCGCAACTGCGGCATAACCTAATTTCCAAAATGGTGAAAGGTTCGTGTATATATTTTTGTAGATATTGTAGCAGATGAAGATAGAATAACCTCAGGTTGCTGTTCCCATTATCCGATATGCTACCAAAAATTTTTTTTGCAGCACACTACGATGACAATGTCGAACAGGTGAGAAAAACTTCCAATAAAGCAGTCGTGCAAAAAATGTCTGCATTTTGCATTTTGTGAATGCCAAGCATAGGGAATTGCTTGTACTGGATCTATGATGAACGCAATCAAAACGCAGCTGTAAAAACTACGCCATCTTATTTGATATGTCAAAACTTCATTTGGAACGAGGTACTGATTGGACTATCGTTAGAGCATTGGTGAAACCCATAATGTCTGGCTGCGGCAATTCAAGATAGCATCACTCTCGAGGACGTAAGAAAACATTTCCATGAGCGCACGCCGCCAAATCACAGGTACCACCGTGGATACGCCATGTCTCTGCCCCGTCTAAACTAATTAGAGCCTACCACGTTGCCACTATCGAAGCGTTCCGGCTATGCTGAAAGCATAGAGCATTATTCCAGCCTTATGCAAGGAGTTATGAACCTTAGACAAAAGAGTCGCGAAAGACGTCGCGACATTATCTACAGTGCTTAAGGCATCGCTGAACGAAATGTACCAAGTTATAGAGCCTTTTTTCAATGCTGCTTTTAGGTAATCCTTATTTCTGTACACAAACGATGCATAGCCTTACTGAATAGTGCACGTTGATACATTAGTTAGTGCGACATTTTTTCAAAGCAATAAGACACAGCGCTGGAAAAAATGACCACGAAAACACGCTTGAACGGTTTGATTGAAGGTTTCTCTCATTTCGTGTCTCGCAGCTCTGTACTGTTTAGGTGTAAGACAATGCAAGCCTTGCTTATTTTGATACAGACAATATTGTTCTATCTTGTGTCACTACCTCTCTTGTCAGTATGCGTCATCTCTACTTGCAAAGAAAACGAAAGAATCCACTGATCTAACCGAAAAATCGAATCTCTTACCATTGCATAATGCACTACTCTACTGAAAAAATGTGTACAGTTCTGAATGGGTTCAGAAACCGGGAATATGGAACAGGACCTATATCCTAGATTATTCGATGGTCAGGATTGGGGCCCCGGAATCGAATGGGGCCTCCGAATTGAAAGGCGACCATTATTAATCGGGGACATAGGATTATTCAGAGCCTTGGGGTTATTCGGAGCATCTGTATGGGACTCGTCTGGGAGTTTGTACTCGTATAAATCATGGCCAGCTTCGTCAGTGTGCGTTTTACACTATAGAATAAGTGTTCCAGATTTAGAAGTCTTTATAGAATGTAGTGCAAGGCTGAGCTGGTTGGCACATGTTTAATTCAAGCTTATTTGGTAACACCAGAATGGCATTGCACTGGAATGATACCGTACAGCTTCAGTCGACAGTATTGGGAAAACAGGAAAAACAGTGCGTCTACACACACATAAAACGTGTTTTAGCATGGCGGGAACATGAATCACGTTCGCAAGAAAATACATAAAGCACAAAAAGAAGCCTGCGGCAGGAAACTGAATATCCTACATTGCACAGAGCGGGCCCAAGTCAGCGTTTCGTGAAAGGTACTATGCTCCGACTTACCCCCGAATGCAGAAATGTAACGTGGCTCGCGCTTCGACTCAACTTCGGCAAGTCGAGTCGAAGCACCAAGGCTGCTTCAGAACGGCCATGTTGGGTTTCGTGTTTCATAGATGCTCAACCTGACTTGCTTCTTCAAGTTAAGCGCGTGCTTGAATGCGAGGGCGCATTGCTCGTCTGGGGATGAGAGTATTGATCAATCTATTATAATAACGCCCATTTTGCTCCTATAGAACAACGCATCTCGTTCAGCAGTCATAAACAGGCACTAGGTGTGAGTGACCTGCAGAAGATTGCTAACAATAAAAACTACATTTCAGTGCTACCCGCTGCTTCCGCTTGATTGACGTTTTTGGCTGGCAACGTGCTCCACATTGAGCCAATCCTAGTTGAGCCATAGCCAGTTTTCCCCATGCTTTTTCTTTCTTGTGCACGTGTAGCTACTGACAAGTCTTTCCCGCAAGCGCTTTGTTCGCCTTAGTTCGAATCGCGGCAGGAAAATGTCCGAGCAATCATCACAAGAAGACTCCTGCTCCCAGCGGAGACCAGCGCCTCGGTTCACTTTCGAGGAAAAGGAATTGTTATTGAGTTTGGTTAACCGATGTGTCGTCGCTCGCAAAAAAAAAAAAAAACGCCACTTGGAAGGAAATTGCCGGGCTGTTTAACAGCAATCACGGGGTGACCCGACGTGACCCCAATCAGCTCAAGAAATGCTGGGCCAACCTGAAACAAAAGTCGAAGGAGGAGGACGCGAGGAAAAAGAGAGATCGCCACAAGACAGGTGAGCGCGGCTTGCAGGCCGTTTACAAATGCTTGTTCCTGCATGCTTTGTATGCCATGGATAAGGGCATGATTATTCTACTTGGGTCTGCGTAAGCAGCATGTACTGGACTGCATAGTTGTTTAGGAACAGTGTGATAACACGGAAATGGGCACGTAATAACGTTTCGGTGCAGTGTACTCTGGTTTATTTACAAACGCAGATAAATTCAACCTGCGTTAATCGTGTAAATAATGCACAAGCAGTATCCTGAACAGCCTCCGTAATTTTTAAAAACTACAGAGAATGTTTGCTACATTCAAGTCAGTACGAAGGCATGCGATTTCTGCTGCATAGAAGACGACGATGAGCGGGAAGTGCAGTGGGACGGAGGGCTCGCGCTAGGCCAGCAGCGAACTGACAACGGACGATTTTGCTCGGAGTTGGTACCCTTCATTACTATCGCGCCGCGAAGCCAAATTGGGTTCACCGTAGATCAGACGGTGTCCACACTGGCGACCTTCATGTTCATGAGGAAACTTGCCGCGCTATTGACAGTTGCTTGGTACTATTGAAAATCCGGAAGGCTGTACATACAGCTACCTACCTTTACTCATTCCTGGCACTGCTGGGACGGGTAGCACAAAAACGTAGCGGAAACAACACACAGCTGCATGAATTGGTGTGTCTTTGGTTGCTTTTGTGTGGCACTTCATGAACAAAATATTTTAATGGCACATTGTCTATAAACTAAGAGTAGCATCACTGTGTGCGGTGTCTTTTTTCTTTTCAAGAGGAGAGTCAGCTCAATGCACTGTGAGCGCTCAAAGTGAGCAAGTGATTGCTGTTGCCAGCCACAAAATGACCAGGGTAGGCAACCAGACTGACTCTGATGGAGGCATCGACCTGCCACCAGTGGCAAGTTTGCCTGTTATAAGATTGTTGCAGCCAATGGTGGATGGAGCAGGCAAAGAAGAATTCCATTATGCAGGTAAAGAAAGCCCTTTGCATTTTATAGAAAAACAGCACTCCTCTCTTTATATTCCTTTGATGACAACGGCAGCGTGCACTGCCACAATTGACGCTGTTACAATGTTTTTTATTGCCTTGAACCTCCTATGAGGACTGTATGGTTTATCTACAACAAATTATAAAAATCTCATTTAATACAACACTGTGGAAAGCTTCTCTACATGTGGTTGGCTGAATGTTTGTGCAGATAATGGCTGCATTGGTTGACAGTGCGAAAGGATGACCTGCTCCAAGCTGCATGTTGTTGGACAGAACTCTGAAGGCATTTTGTCTTGACGGCCTACATTCATGTGAGTGGTATGCTGTGTTCCTGTAGCGGAAGGCGAGGAGTTGGTTAACCGTCAGACACCGAGGGAGCAAGCATTCAGTGCTGCAACCTGAACTGCATTCATTGTGACATTCTCTCCTGATGATGTTTTTGAGTCTTGTTTGCAATTCCTGCCTCACTTTAAACGAATGCCAACTTTAATGTAGTTTCATTATGCATGCACTCCTTCAGATAAATTTTCATATTTCTGTGTACTTGTACATGACAGTGCTCCAGAGATAAGGTAACAACATTCTTGTTGTGAATAATGGTGCAGCTTGCCTATGTGTAATGCTCAAAGCCTTTTCGAATTTTGCTGCTAGTTTCAAGGATATTGTTAGTTTTGCAATGCAGACGTTTCACTCGAAGCGTATGTTTTCTGTAGCCCTCAGGCTCAGGCTGCAGGCTCAGGCTGCAGTATTTGTCACCTTTCTTGTATGCCTCACCTTGGCATTGGTGTCGCATATATGCGGCGAAGCAGGCAGGCAGGCATTACAAGGAAACCTTTGCAAAAAATGAAAGTGGATTAGCTCAGCTACTGCAGGATATACAAAGTGAAAGCTGTCGGCGTTCATTGGCATTGACAAAGTTCTAGACGCTGATGATTTTGAGGAAAGGAAGGGCATATAACTGGCTCCCTGGGCCAGAGGACACGCATGAGTGCAAACTAGTAAATATACTAAACTTAAAAGAAACCCATTGAAAGAGCAAAAAAGCTGCAGGTGCAGAGTTAGAGGATAACCACATGTGTAAAACTCGGGAGCCTGCGTGACTATCACTACTGTATTAGCAGAAAAAAATAAAGTGATGTCATCAGGCAAATTCAGAGTGAAATGTGAGGAATATGGCAGAACAAAACAGAACGACTAAACTGGGGCCCCCAGAAACAACGGCAGCTATTTAGCGCCGAGAAGGGCAAGTGCTGCCTTATATAAGAACATTATAAAGCTTTCGTTATAATGTCTCTTCACCAATTGACCCAACAATCTGTGCTATTGAGGCAGACAGTTAATGTGTTGTAAGCTTAGATTTGTCCAACTAATTTTTACCTTTTCTTAATTACAGAAGACGACTGGGAACCTCCGCTCGTGGATGAGCCGCAGTCACCAGCGGCTGCTGTTGGTAGGAGTGGGGCAACTCCAGAAGCAATTGAGCAGGAGGGCAATCTCTTTTTTCCTGCTGTGAAACCTGCTGATGCTTCCAGCACAGCTGCAGCAGGCTGCAGCAGTGCTACAGTTGCTTCTGGAGCTCCCGCTGGTCCCACTACTGCTGAAGCAGTGGCCACCGGTGACGCTGGCAGGGCTCCAAGAGGGCGGATGGCCCTGTTAGGTCTCTGGCAGATGAGAACGACTATAGAGCGGCCTTACTGCGCGAAGAGCGTGAACTGCGTCTGCAGCTGATGTGCGAGGACCACAACAGTATTCTGCAAGAGTGGCAGGAGAAAAAACTCCTCGATATCCAGAAAAAAAATTTAAATTGGAAATCTTAGAAATTGAAAACAAATTAAACTTGAACAGCTTCTTAGGCTGCGAGAGGCATCAGAATAAACGGTGCCTATGACTGAATGAAACTGGAATGATGTGTGAATGCTTGCACAAATATGTGGCAAATCCACATAACTACACTTCATTTGCACATGCACGGTTTTAAGCACATGACACGGTTGGAACAGACATACAGCCCTGTCACCGCCTTGCATGCAAGTCTGACAAGCTATCACATAGCAGGAGGCAGGTAGGATGGTTGCGTGGTACTTCTGCTGCTATGGCTATATGGATCTTTGTATGCAAATAGCAATTTATTCATAGAAATACGCATTGCTCTATGCTACAAATATGGCTGCTCTAGGAAGGAAAAACCTCCCCTGGCATGGTTTGCAAAACCAACCAGTAGGGAAAATTGCAGGCCACATTGTTAAAGTTTCCATGTATAAAAAGTCTCAACAATATTGGCTCACGCAAGTCAACGCCACATAAATGCTCAAAGGCCAACACGGCTCTACTCCTTCCATTATCTTTGCTGTCTCATCTAACCTAAACCCTCGCAGCTAGTGCCTCCTACTCAAGAACCGAAACCCTTACAGAATGCGATTCCTCCAATGCCGTCTACAAGGTGGGCCCATAGCTTGAGTCAATACAATGTCACAGCCTCCCGCTTTGCTGAAGTAATCTATTGCTTCAAAAATATGGCCACCACATTCCTGTGCCAACCCGCACTAGGCACGACAAAAAAGACTATAAAGAAGCATGCATCAAAAAAACACTTTCTGATGGCACCCACGTTCTGCTAATTCGAACCCCGCCAAACCATGTAACAATTTCAAAACATGCCAGTTATCGATGAGTGGAATCAGTACAGTTCCAAGAAGGCCGGCTCAAATGCAAAGCCAGATTTAAGCTGTGACAGCCAACCAGTAACTGCAGGTACAAATCAAAAGAACCGCTAGTCCAAGCGTTTGCATGTAAAAGATTTCACTACAACACTTGCGAGCTAGAAGTAGCTACCTAGTCATATCACAAACCATTCATTGAACCACAAAACAAAATGTTGCAAACACTAGTGGGGTCATAAATTATCTTTCAGTGGTCCACAATGACTGCTGCAGCAAGGCGTTCCCAAACATCAGTAGTGCCCGCACACAATGATCTCGACTAACTGTTGGTGTCGGCTCATGGCGACTCACTTTATGATCTAGGGTTTGTATTCAGCCATGCAAAGCAAGGCACCTAACAAACACCAGGTGCATTTCGCTCGAGAACAATGAATATTGAGTGCAACTGCTCGCAGACAGATTGTGTAGCCTTAGCAACAGTTACAGAAGTTCTATGTACGGCCTTGACCTTTACACTTGGAAATTAAAAATGCTCACAGGTCACACACTGTAGGTTGGCCTGTTTCACCATGAAAAAACAATGCCTGGAATCCTCTCCGCACATATGCTGCAGTGGACTTCGCTTCTTTCTCTGAGCCAGTTACTGCCCGTTATGCAACTTTGTTGTAAGAGATTGAGCTGGACGAGGCATGTGGATCATGTCAGGAAGCCCATTTCAGACCTAAAGAATCGACCTTTTGCACCATACTATGACAACAACCAACTCCCATTTTGGACAGAGACGAGAGAGAGCGACAATGCACAACAAACCACTCGAGCATTGTTCCTTGAAAAGAAGGCTCCAGTGTGACAGCTTAAGGGTCGACCGTTCTACACCGTCTTGAAAGCAAACCAAATGAAAATAATACACTCATGTTTTTTTTACCTCAATACAGCCAAAAAAGTGAGAAATTTAATAACTGATTCATAACACACCTCTGTTGGAAAGCCAGAAAACAAAACATCGCAGTGATCTGGAATTGCATCATTGTAGGCAATCGGGAACGTCTCGTTTTGTTGTAAAAGAGATATTTGAAATTAATGATTGTGCAATGAGTTTTGCGGGCAGAAAGTACAAAGCGCAGAACAGCGTTCACAGACAGTCAACGGTTCCAGCAGCACCAACCCGAAGCACGCGCTTGCCGAGAGCAGTCCCGCTACCACATGGACACTTCTTTGTCATTACAATTGTGACATAAAAACAAATTTATACTCAACACATAGAAGACATGCAAGAGCCCAAGAATGAAGTGCAAGCCGGGTGAAAGTAGAAAAGACGAAGTAGCAGAACTACTTGCTGCGAGGAACCTGAATTCCATGCCGCTACCAAAGCAGCCACACAAATGTTTGCTCTGTGGAAAGGTGCACAAGCCCTGCGACTGCTCCACCTAAGGCCTAACTGTTGTACATTACCAAATCTGGTAATTCTTCACATGCGTGTAAGCAAAGCCGCCAAGACAGCAGCTCTTAAACAAATGAACTGAGCGCCATTAAGACCCTCAGCAGCAGGGTCAACAAGAGCTTTTCTGGTGTTCGCCTCCTGCAAGATCAATACAGTGTTCTTGAAAAATAGCATTTGAAATAGAACACTATAGCAAGAAATGCAGAACCTAGAAGTGGAAGAGTAGCAGCTTGTTGGTGCAACAAGCTCGCAACTTAAAAGCTTCCGAAACTGAGAGAAATTTCTAGTGTAAAGGGGTGTATTCGCAGTGAAGGTCTGCGGTCTGTGGACACGACGAAGCATGGTGCATGAATGACGCTTTATTGAAGAAGGCGAGCGGTTATATAGGCAAGCGGTTAGATAACAGAAATGGGGGCTGCTTCTGTCCGGCTAGGCGCGTGTGCATGACTTACACTATTTCACATCTCCCCTCTCTCTCTTTTTTTTTAATCGTCGAATCAAGTAGAGTTTCAGAACTCAGGCGCCGGGTATCTTCGTGGTGGTTGGCGCTTCCGTTCACTCCTGCGGAGTTGTGTAGATTCGGATGTCCCTGTAGTGTCTGGGACTCCCACAGCTGGCAGCGGCGCGGGAGTCTTGTGGTCTGGAGACGAGGGAGGAGGAGCCGGATTGAGGTGTTCTCTTGTGCGCTGAAACTGTTGACCCTCTTCCGTTTTGACGATGTAGGCACGAGGAGTCTCAGCCCGCTGTACGACCGTGACAGGGGACCATGATCTTGAGGGCACATTGTACATAGTTGCGGTCGAGCCAGTGCGAAGCTCTGGAAGAGGCCGTGTACCTCTGTTGTAGAAGCAGCGTTGCTTGCTCCGGATGTCTTCTAGCCTTCGTCGCACGGTCTTGGGTGGCACTGTTTGTGGCTGTAGGTGGCTGGTTGGTACAGGAAGCAGCGTTCTTGTCTGTCGGCCCATGAGCCTCTGCACAGGGGACTTCAGAGAAGAGTCCCGAGGTGAATTTCGACACTCAAGCAATGCGGCACAAAACTCAGTGCTGCCGAAACGGAACCGCCTTAACAGCTTCTTAGCTTCCTGTACTGCTCTTTCTGCCATTCCATTCGAGCGGGGATAGTACGGACTAGACCGGACGTGTTGCAGGCCAATCTTATCGGCGTAATCCTTGAACTGTTGGCTACTGAAGGGTGGTCCGTTGTCTGTGCAAAGTCGCCTTGGGAAGCCATGTGTTGCGAAGATGTCATTGCATGCTGCAATAACCTTGTTGGCTGACGGCGCTTGCACAAGCCTGATTTCAAAAAAGAAAGAGTAGAAGTCAACAACGACTAAGTACTCGGCACCGTTGTGATGACAAATATCAGCTCCTACTGACTCCCAGGGCAGAGTTGGTATCTCGTGACTTAACAGCGGTAGTCGCGCATTTCTTGATTTGTACTTTTGGCATGTTTGACAGCGTTGAGCGACTTCCTCAATATCGCTGTTTATACTTGGCCAGAAGACAACGGTTCGGGCACGTGCCTTCATTTTTTCTGCTCCTGTGTGCGCAGCATGAAGAGAAGCCAGTACCTCACTGCGCAGTCTGGCAGGAATGATAAGGCGATTGCTCCGGAACACAAGGCCGGAATCAGTATGCAGCTCGTCGCGGAAGCTCCAGTAACTGCGTAGCTCGGTAGTGACGTCAGCCTTGTCAGTGGGCCACGCTGTGCTTGCATACTGGCGAAGTTTCACCATGCTTGGGTCACGGTCCGTCTCCCGCAGAACTTGCTCCAGGCGCCTGTCTGAAGCTTGAAGACAAGCGATAGTGTTAACGTGGAAATGCGCGCAATGTTCTACGAGCTGTGCTTTATTAGGAAAACGTGATAACGCGTCAGCGATGAACAGTTGTTTTCCCGGAGTATACTTGACATTTATATGGTATTTTTGTAGGTTTAGACGCATACGCTGCAGGCGGAGAGGGCACTGGCATAATGGCTTCTTGAAAATCATTTCGAGCGGCTTGTGATCAGATTCCACAATGACTTCTGGCTGCCCGAAAATGTAGTCCTTGAATTTTTTCACAGCCGTGGACGATTGCTAGCATCTCTTTCTCTATCTGCGCGTACCTTTGCTGTGCTTCTGTCAGCGAGCGAGATGAGTAAGCTAAGGGGTGTCCATCCTGCATTATCACAGCGCCAATTCCGTTTTGGCTGGCGTCTACAGATAGGGTGATTGGTTTGCCCTTCTGGTAATATGCCAATATGGGAGCCGTTGCTAGTGCTTCGCGCAGTGCTTCAAAGCTTTTTTGATGTCTGTCTTCCCAAACCCATGCAGCATTCTTTTTTAAAAGTTCTCGGAGCGATGCTGTGAGCGTTGACATATTAGGAATGAAGCGGGAAACGAAGTTCACCATACCCAAGAATGTCTGTAGCTCTTTCCGGTTGCAAGGGGCCTGCACGTGGAAAATATCTTCCAGTCTCCCTGGATCCAGGCTCAACCCGTCGCGCGTCAACACGTGGCCTAGGTACTTGACGGATTCCTGCAAGAAGTTACACTTTGTTTTGTTCAATTTCAAGTTGTGCTCCTGACATCTTGTCAGCACATTGACAAGATTTGCGTCATGCTCTTCTTTAGTGCGACCCCAGACTAGAATGTCGTCCATTACGACTGCTGTGCCAGTGAGACCTTCTAGTACTTTGTGCATGGCGCGCTGAAATATTTCGGGAGCCGAAGAAATGCCGAAAGGCATGCGTAGGAACCTGTAACGACCGTACGGAGTGCTCATTGTGCAAATTCTGGAGCTTTCCTCATCCAGTTTTATCTGCCAAAATCCCGTAGCGGCATCCAAAGTCGAAAAGTATTGTGCTCCACACAGAGACGGTGCAATGTCTTCTAGCGTTGGCATAGGATAATGTTCCCTCAGCAGCGCTTTGTTCAAATCAGATGGATCGAGACATATGCGTACCTTGTCGTTCTTTATGACGGTAACCATGTGGCTGGACCACTCGGTTGGCTCGGTCACCTTGGAGACTACTCCGGCTGCTTCCATGCGGTCCAGTTCCGCTTTTACTCTGTCCTCGAGTGCGAACGGAATCCGGCGTGCTGCTTTGACCACTCCCTGGGAACCTGGCTTGAGCTTCAAGTGGTAGACGACACCCTTGAGCTCGCCTAATCCGGAGAAGACGTCTTCATACGGCTTGACTACGTCGTACAGCTCTTGGTGCTCCAGTGAAGCAATTCGGCGAATCAAGCCTAGCTTCTCGGCAACTGAGCCGCTAAGAGTCACGGGTATGTCGTCTTCCATTACGAATAATGTCGTTTCAAATGTTCCCTCGGGTCCGGTCACATGAAGGTGACTACGTTTCGTTGCTTTTTTCTGAAAGCCAAAAAATGTGTTCAGCATGACAGCGCAGTTTTCGGGTTGCTTTTGAGTTATCTTCTGCAGCTGGCTGCGTGATATGACCGAGCAATTGGCTCCTGTATCAAGCTTGCAGGCAACGGGCGTTTCTTCTATTTTCACGATTGCAGTCCAGCGGTCGTCTTTCTTGCTGCTTGGCGATAAAGTTTGCAACCAGAAATTATCTGCCTGTCCGTCTGAATTCGCTTCCAGTGACGCCACGTTTTGCTCTTTCACGCAGAGGTTAGCGCTCTTCGTTTTGCACGCAGCTGCAAAATGATTTCTTTTGCCACATTTTAAGCACGTGCGTCCCTTTGCAGGGCATGTTTCACTATTGTGAAAACGAGCACATTTGTTACAGCGACTTTTCATTTGGAGGACCGCATTGACCTCCACTTGACAGTTCTTGCTGGAGTGTATTTCTTCACTTTGCTCTTTGCCGTGTTCCCGAGCTCGACACATTTCAACAGTTTTGGCCAAGGAAGCATTTTCAGAAAGAAGCGTTTCTTGAAGCTTCTTGTCTCTCATTCCCAGAATGATTCTGCTTCTTAGCATGCGTTCTTCCAGCTCACCGAATTCACAGCTTTTTGCTAGTACACGCAGCTCCGTTAACCAATCGTTAAAATGTTCGTCTTCCTTCTGGTCACGCTTTCCAAATCGAAACTCGTGATAAGCTAGGTTTAGTGCTGGTTTGTAGAACGCTTCAAACTTTCGCTTCAGTACAGCAATGTCGCTTTTATCCTCTCCAGCATCAAATACGAAAGTGCTGTACGTTTTGCGTGCGTCTTCTCCAATACTGATGAGAAAAGTGGCTGCCTGTACCTCATTCGGTTGTTGGTCCAGGTAGGTTGCAGTTGAGAAGAGCTCGAACTCTTGCTTCCATGCTTCCCAGCTATGCCAGACATCTCCCGTTGTATCCAGGGCCTTCGGTGGTGGCAGCAGCGAAGTGACGGGGGCGGCAGGCTGGGCACGGTGCTGCTCGGCGTCTGTCATGGCTCTGGTCCGATGAAATTACCCGGGCCTCCCGGATTGCCGTGCTTCTGCCGTCGGTTACGTTGCCCGGTTGCGTTGCGCGATCGCTAACCGGCCACTTCTGACACCATGTGGACACGACGAAGCATGGTGCATGAATGACGCTTTATTGAAGAAGGCGAGCGGTTAGATAACAGAAATGGGGGCTGCTTCTGTCCGGCTAGGCGCGTGTGCATGACTTGCACTACGTCACACGGTCGTAGATCAGAGAGCGTCATGAGCACACTCTCAGGAGTCATTCAGGATCCCCAGCTGCACTTCGTCGACCTCTTCGTCCCACCGCTTGAACTGCTGCTAGTCGTTCTCATTGCTCTAACATTTCTTTAGTTCCTGCACAAAAGTTGGGATACGGGTAGCATGAGCAAGTGCGCATTATAAACATGCTTTATTCAAAATGCATGGGACAGTGTTGAGGACTGTGCATTTCTTACCTAAGTGAAGCTGTTCTGGATGAGCACCCGTCGTGCCTGCATTCCCGACAAGCTGTCGCTGACAGCATCAACAGGTGGCAGGTACTCTGGCCGCCTCGCCGCTGTCGTGCTGGTGCGAGCCGGTGGAGCGTCCTAGATGGGAGCGCTTTCAATAGGAGTCTGCGGCTCCTTCATCAAACATGCAAAGTTCTGCAGGGCTGCACACGCTGTGATGATCACTGCAGCTTGTTTCGGCTTGTGATGGAGCCCCATATCCAGACAAGGGAAGCGGCGCTTCCAGACACCGAATGTCCTTTCGACCACATTCCGTGTCTTTATGTGGGCTTTTTGGTACCTGCACGTATAAAGGAATATTGCGTTGATTTAATGCCACAGCTCGAAAGTGTGGTCAAGCTTTGTCAACTTTGCCATGCACTGTCATTGGAAACATATTAACTAACCTTCCTTGCGGTGAATTTGCACAGTGATTGCGTGGTAATATAGCGCCTAGAATGTAGTGCTACTCTTCGTGGAGCATGGAGAACGAAGCTACACTCTTCATGGAGTACGAAGCTACATTATAAAGCAGTACTTAAAGAAAATGCTGGGCCTCGATCGCATATTCTGAAGAGACACATTTCGCTATGTGGGACGCCGTAGTGAAAGGCTCCGGAAATTTCTACCACCTGGGGTTCTTCAGCGTGCACCGACGTCGCACAGCACACAGGCCTCCAGCATTTCGCCTCCATCGAAATGTGAACGCCGCGGCCGCGATCGAACCCGCGTCTTTCGGGCAAGTAATCTTGTGACTGTACGTTCGTAGCACCGCGGGAAAATAAATAAAATGACAGCACGTACACGACGCGAAAAATACGAATGAGCTGAACAGTCGTAACTGTTCAGAGAATTTCAATTTTCATTGCTCACCTGCACATTGAAGGAGAAATAGCCTTTGCGGTTTCGGTAGAGTTCCGCATCTGCGCCACCCGGGCTGTTGATGCGGACATGCGTGCAATCTATGCAGCCGGTCACACCAGGGAATTCACCAATCTCATAAAAGTCCCGCATCAGCTTTCCAAACTGCGAGACGGCTGGAAACAGCACCAGCCTCGGGCGCAGGTGCTTGGCAATCAGCAAGGTGACCTTGCCAACTGCGTGGCACACCGTGGGCTGCGAAATCTGCATCAGATTCCCGGTGACGGTTTGGAAAGTGCCGGCCCCATAAAACCTCAAAGCCAGGAGTAGCTGCAGCATCGGAGGAACAGGATGTCCCCTGTTGTCGGGACTTTCACGCAGGGGCAACATGATGAGCAGCTCCCGCACGACGTTCTTGGAGAACCGATAGCGGGCGATGAACTGCTCGTCGTCGTAGAGCTCCATGGGGTTCCCCCGATCTCTTAACGCTGGCCGCGGAATCTTCGGCAACGAATGGGCCTCAGAAAATACTACGTCCATGGCGTGGCAAGCGAACTCGAACGCAGCTACCCTCCGCGCGACGTCCGATCGGTAGGTGGCCATGTTGGAAAATACAACGAAGTCAGCTTCAAGCAAGCGCCTCAGCCGACTTGAGGTTGGACCGAACTAGGATTGAGCCAAGCCGGTTCAACCCGAGTTTGGTTTATGAAACACGATGGAGCTCACTTGAGACCAATGGCAGTTAAGTTAGAGCCAAGTTACATTTCTGCATTCGGAGGTTAGTGGTGTCATACTATGTGCTAACCTTAACTTTGAATATCTCCCTTTCCAGACTCCTCAAAAGGAACTGCTGTAGTCTCTCTTCCTTCCCTTCGCATCTGGCTCGGGTGCAGGAGTTGCGGGATTAAATCCACAGTGCGGCGGGTATGCACCAGTGATCAAATGAGTATAGGTTTACACTTCCTTGGTGGTGCGGGGTGAAATGCTTCGAAAATGGGTTTGTGACCCACTTTGCATTTTAAAAAAGCACTCTTTGACCAAAGCTGCCGTTGCGCTTCTAGAAATCAACATCATAATCTTTCCTCCCCCACCCTCGTTTGAACATTGTCGCTTGTTCTCACACCTCTGCTTCCCCACATCCTATTGTTTACCCCTCGCGGCTTCCGAGGCCAGAAGTGTCTCGAACCAAGTAAGTGTCAAAAGGTAACCAACCCCTTCTCTCCATGTAAACATTGCTGCTTACTTTCATGCCTCTCCTACTGGCTTGCTCACCTCACTTCATCCCACCCCTCAATCCTCGCTGCCACACACCAGTGCCAAAGCCATCTGGCTCTCAAGAGCAGTGCTGGTTGGAGCAGTCATCACCTGTTACCACATGCGAAATAGCCAATGCGTGTGCACTGCTACACTTTGATATCCGCACATGCATTACCACAGGCTTTTGCAACGGGTGTTCGTGTGAAATCATATTATTATTGGAACAAATGCGTTACCTGCCCCTTATGCATCTTCCATGGCCAAGCAGTGAAACACAGCTCAATAAGCTTAATATGGTCCCACCACATGTGGGTCCCACTCATGAAATTTGCTGTTGCATGGGCTCAGCTCACGTGTACGCATTGCCAATTGATAGCAGTGCTTGAAATAAACGCGTTATGCGCACATTCTGCTTCTGATCCACGAGCGATAATAAACGAATTTGGGGGCAGCATGTGCTACTACCGCGAGTAGCATCGCTTGTCGCTTGCGAATAAACTGAGTCGAGCACTGCCTAGGCAAGAAAAAGGAGCACGAATGTACAAATAATGCATTTATTTTAAGAAATGCATGCAAACATCACCACGTACATGCATGCTGGGGCAATGCACCATCATATTTTGCCGGTGGTACCCTCATGCGCGGGGCACCATTTTCAGATCAATGTGCTGGCTGTCCTGGCCAAGGAACGCGCACCTAAGTGGGTAAGTAACGTGTTAATTTCAATAAAAAGAATATTGCCCAGGAACTTTACACACATGCTGCTGCCATGGTTGCATAGTATCGCTTGTGGCAGCAGGCGGCAGCAACTCTGACGAATGCTGCTTGAGCATGCCTACTTCGTGTTGCTCCAGCGCCAGAGCATGGGAGCGATGAGATGCCGCAGGTGACATTGGGCGGTGATGGTAGAGTGGAGGGAAGGAAAGAAAGCAAAGGGGTTTCTAATGTATAGTCTTGCCACACTAGGAGCCAGAGCTTGGGCATCCTTCATGAGACCCTACCGGCCCGTCCCAGCCGAACGTGTTCGTTGTGCTGATACGCGCTGAGGAAGGTGAGAAAGCTGTGGCTGACAGCAGCCTTTGATGAGCTGGCCTGGCCGGTGGGCTGCAGGAGAGTACCAGCTGGCAGAGTGGCGTGGAGAAGGTACCAGGCCAAGGACCGTGTCCCGCCAAGCGTGGCAATTTTGCCAAGTGGCAAGCTCGAAGTCAGCCCGCCCAGTTCCATGGCTTCTATCGTGATACGAAACAGCATGTTCTACTGCGTAAATATTCTGGATCACCTGCACAAAGTCATACAACATCTTTGAAGGCACAGTCTTACACATCATAACTAAAGTAAATGCAATACAGGAAGAGGTTCCAAAGCACGGGACTTTTGGGAGAAGAGGGGGTCTTCTAGAACATAAACGATTGCAAAAATTGGGAAGCACCAGTATCAATATATGAACAATACTTAATAAAACTGCATGCATAATCCATAAGCAAAAGCAGTCATAATATTAATGTATAGTGTTAGTACATACTGACATGGGGCAATCCGCTAACACGCGCTGCCTCAAAAGCAGAAGAAGAAGCGATCTGGCGCTGTGGTCAAGACGTTCGTAGAAGCCCGCCGCTGTCTCTTGTGATCAGTAATCTCCCGCATTCACGCGTGACATCTTGGTGGAGGTGCTAGGTGGCGCACCCCATGCCCAGGACCCCTCCACGAAGCCGGGACTCCAGCCCACCTGAATCCTTGAAAGTCGAAGTTACGCCCACCCACCAAGGTAGCCGGTGGCTGCAAAAACTGCAACCAGAGTTCGGGTCTCTGCAGTCTCATCCGACCATGACTAAACTGACCTCTGATTGAGCGCGGCCATCAGTGTCCACACAAACCCCCGTCAGCATGCCGGATGCCATCCCTTCGCCGTCCGTCGTGCCGCAACAGCCACGCGAGGCAACCACCTTTCAAGGACCTCCAGGCGAGGACCCGGAGGACTGGCTTGAGAAGTTCGAGTGCGTAGCCCAATACAACAGGTGGGCTGACGACTCGAACGTGCAGCTCGTATTTTTTTCGCTGGAGGGTGCAGCTCGTACTTGGTTTGAGAACCGAGAGGCAACAATATACACGTGGGGCTCCTTCACGACGCAGTTTTTGCAGGCTTTTACCACCATCCTCCCGAAAGAACGTTCCGAGCTGCTCTTCCAGACACGCGTCCGGTTACCAAACGAGAGCGTCCTCGTTTACTCCGGGGACATGGCGAAGCTCCGCCGGGCTGATCCCAACATGTCCGAAGGGAAGCTGCGTTTTCTGATGAGGGCCATCAAGGAGCAGATCTTCGCTGGGCTAGTTCGAATGCCGCTCAGAACAATCGGCGAATTTGTTTCCGAAGCCACTATCATGGAGAACATGCTCGACATGCGATCCAGACAGTACGAGCGTCCGCCGTCGCTGATGGCTACCAGCGGTATCGATGCTTCTAGCGACGACGTCCTTCGGGAGACCATCCGGACCATCGTACGCGAAAAGCTTCAAAAGCTCTTTCCAGCCCCGCAGTCGCCGCAGATTTCTTCCATTTCGGACATTATTCGTGAAGAGGTCCAACGGGCGCTCACGCCGCCACACCCTCTTCAATCGAACACAACACCCTAGATGATGACATAGGCCGCAGCCGTTCGCCTTCCACCGCCGCCTCCAAGTCACCGCAATACACCTGTCGACATTCGCCGCCAACCACGCCTTCCTCATCCTTCTCAGGTCCCCAATCGGAAGAGGGCCGTCTGGCGTACTGCCGATCAGCGCCATCTGTGCTATCACTGCGGCGCGCCCGGTCACGTCTACCGCAACTGTCCTTACCGACGTATTGGTCTGCAGGGATATAATGCCGATGCACCCCGACCGCAGCGTGGTGAATGGCCTCGAGAAATAAGCGATTACCTGGCCGCGGCACCCGAAGCACCACACTACTATGCTCGGTCGCCGTTTCCACGTCGTTTCTCGTCTCCGCGACGTTTTTCCGCCGACATTTCGCTTGGAAGGTCTCCTAGTCCCCGTCGGGAAAACTAGAAGCGGCAACCTTTGGGCGCAAGGTTGCTCACCTGCGACATGTCCAAGATCCTCCACTGCTGCACGAACATGATCAACCGCTTATACGACGCACCGACGATCACCAGACTTATAACACGCCTCGCCGCATCAATTCTCCGCCGCAACGAAACCGCCTGGCGCCACACCGCAGCCGTTAGCGGACTCCTCGACGTTCCCGTACACCTACGGCTACAACTGCTGATCTGAACATTTCAATCGACGGTACCGACGTCACCGCACTTGTGGAAACCGGCGCCGACTACTCGGTAATCAGTGGACCTTTTGCCGTGACTCTGAAAAAGGTGACCACACCTTGAACCGGCCCACAGCTTCGTACTGCCGGGGGCCACTTGATCACCCCAGCTGGCAAGTGCACATCACGAGTGAACATCGAAGAGGACACGTACCTGGCCGCCTTCGTCATACTCGACCAGTGTTCCCGGGACGTAGTACTCGGAATGGATTTTTTGACAGAAAATGGACCCGCCGCGGTGGCTCAGTGGTTAGGGCGCTCGGCTACTGAACCGGAGTACCCGGGTTCGCACCCGACCGCGGTGGCTGCGTTTTTATGGAGGCAAAACGCTAAGGCGCCCGTGTGCTGTGCGATGTCAGTGCACGTTAAAGATCCCCAGGTGGTCGAAATTATTCCGGAGCCCTCCACTACGGTACCTCTTTCTTCTTTTCTTATTTCACTCCTTCCTTTATCCTTTCCCTTACGGCGCCGTTCAGGTGTCAAAAGATAATGAGACAGATACTGTGCCATTTCCTTTCCCCGAAAACCAATTATTTATTATTATATTGACAGAAAATGGCGAGGTCATTGACCTTAAATCAAAGTCAGTGACGTTCTCCACCGAGAACGCAATCCACAGCTTTTCCGAACGTCCCGCGGCTCTTTACATCCTTGATGACGTCACAATTCCACCCCGTTCGAGTGTTGTAGTATCTGTCGGCGCGATGACGCTGCGGAAGTTTGAAGGTGTCGTCGAAAGCAAACAAATTTCGCTTTTCGACCGCTGTCTTGCTATCGCCAGAGGGGTCGTTTGCCTCGAAAACGGAGAAACCGAAGTACTGCTTACGAATTTTGGAGGCGAGCACCAACATCTCAGCTTTGGGACCACTGTGGCCCACATTCATGGTTTCGCCGACATTCGACGAGCGCCCAGTCTAGCCATGATGTCGTCAACAGAAGTTCACACTGATGTTCCCGTCTTCCAGTACGACATCAACCCCGCGCTTTCGCTGCACCAGCGAGGCCAATTAGAAAATCTCCTGCAGCGCTAATGCAATACCTTCTCGACTTCTTCCCGCGTCGGAAGAACACACTGGGCCAAGCATCAGATAATTACAAATGACACCGTGCACCCTCGCCGGTAGTCACCTTACCGTGTGTCTTCCACTGAACGCACCGCAATCAGCCAACAAATTAAGGGGATGCTTCGAGGCGACGTCATTCAGCCCTCCCGTAGTCCCTGAGCGGCGCCTATCGTCGTCGTGAAGAAAAAAGATGGTGCGCTGCGGTTTTGTGTTGACTACCGTCGCGAGAACGAAGTAACTTAAAAAGATGTTTATTTGTTTCCTCGAATCGACGATGCTCTCGATCGCCTCATCTATGCAAAATACTTCTCATCCATGGGCCTCAAATCATGATATTTAAAAATAGAGGTAGATGAACGGGACCGAGAAAAAACCGCACTTATTACTCCGGAAGGACTATATGAGTTTAAGGCAATGCCATTTGGTTTGTGCTCTGCACCCGCCACGTTCCAACGGCTGATGGCCACAATTCTGGCACTCCAGAAGTGGCACACATGCCTCGTCTACCTTGATGACGTTGTTGTGTTCGCACCAACGCAGGAGGAGCACCTTCGGTGCCTCGAAGTTGTGCTGCAAGCCATAAAGTCTTCTGCTCTATCGTTAATAATAATTAATAATTGGTTTTTGGTGGAAAGGAAATGGCGCTGTATCTGTCTCATATATCGTTGGACACCTGAACCGCGCCGTAAGGGAAGGGATAAAGGAGGGAGTGAAAGAAGAGAGGAACAAATAGGTCCGTAGTGGAGGGCTCCGGAATAATTTCGACCACCTGGGGATCTTTAACGTGCACTGACATCGCACAGCACACGGGCGCCTTAGCGTTTTTCCTCCATAAAAACGCAGCCGCCGCGGTCGGGTTCGAACCCGGGAACTCCGGATCAGTAGTCGAGCGCCCTAACCACTGAGCCACCGCGGCGGGGCGCTCTATCGTTAAAAATGAGAAATGCCACTTTGCTTACACTGAGCTAAAGTTCTTGGGTCACGTCGTCAGTTACGAGGGAGTTCAGCCTGACCCAGACAAAACCAAAGCTATTGCCAATTTCCCTCCACCGCAGGAGCAAAAGGTAGTCCGCCGCTTTCTAGGATTATGTGCCTACTACCGCCGCTTTGTGAAAGACTTCGCTCGAATCGCTGACCCCCCTGACGCGTTTGACGAGGACCGACACGCCTTTCACATGGGACGCCCCTCACGCACAAGCATTTGAAACTCTTCAACGCCACCTGAAAGCACCTCCAGTTCTGGCTCACTTCGACGAAAACGCAGATACGGAGCTTCATACTGAAGCAAGCAACGTCGGCCTGGGTGCTGTTCAGGTTCAAATCCACAGCAGTCGAGAAGGAGTCATCGCTTACGCCAGCCGCTCTTTGTCTCACGCTGAACGTAAAAGCACAAGAAACAAGGACATAGAATAAGACAGACAACACGAGCGCTCACTTCCAATTGATTTTAGTACATGCACGAAACCGAATTTTATACTCTTGATAATGCCTGCCAGACATTACCACAGAGCGGTGAAAGATAACAGCCATCGGGCGTCACTCTCGAACGATAAAAGATATGTCATCTCTTTTTGTGAAAGCAGAATTGACGAAGCACTTAAGCAGTCATCGCCAGCTCGCGCTATATACAAAGCCTCAACAATTTCGCACGTAATTTGACATTTGTTCCCGTAAAGGACTTTGAACTTGTGAAAAAGAGGACAACACTTTTTTCCTTTGCTTTTGCATTTTAGACAATGAATGCTCATGTGCCCCCTTAATTGTTGTTCACAACATAGTCATGCTCACCCAATCGCTCATTTAGGCATATTCCCGTTTGGCCTATATGATATTTACCACAGGATAACGGCACTTTGTAAACAACACCTTTCGTGCATCTCGTAAACGGCTTTTGATGCCTGATATGCAACCAGTTTTTTTTGGGTTTTCTAAAGTGCTAAGCTTACATAATGAACTAAGCTTATGTGGGGCAGAGAACAACACGTCAACGTGTACCCTGTTGCCATTTTTTTAAGACTGTGCGAAAGCTTATGTTTATAAGGAATGACTCCAAATTTGTTATCGGCTTTTGTCTTGACCGGCTTTTCCTGAGACTTGGCTTCCCATTTTTTCTTTTTGATAAGTCCGTCCGCCAAGAAACCAGCATGTGCAACGGATAGCCCACTTCTTGCAACTTTTTGGACTGCAGGAAAAGGCTTTCTTCAATCGCATGTTCGCATGACTTTTTTATGCAGTTGACGAACCTTAAACGAGCTATGTTTCTTTTTATGAGCTTTGAATGCGCGGAACTGAAAGGCAAGGGCGTTTTATATCCCTGGGAAGATAAATCCAGCAAGTGTGGTCTTCTAAAAAAGTTCACTTGATATCGAGAAAGCGTATGCTACCGTCCTCAGGAAGGTCATGCGTCACGACAAGTGGAGATAAGCTATGCGTGAAATGATCTAAAACGCTTCCTACTACTTCATCGAGGGTGACTGCAGTGGTGTCTAAAGAGAATAAAAAAATCATCCACAAAACGAAAAACTTTAAACACCCCTACGTCTTCAATGCAGGCAAAAAGCCTTCTGTCGCGTTCAGCTAAATATAGGTCACTGAGCAAAGGAGCAACGCTGGACCCTATACATATTCCTTGTTCCTGCAAAAAGAGGTCATCGCCCCACATTATAAAAGTGGAATTAAGATAGGTACTTAAGATCTCTAGAAATCCCCCAACACTCACTCCCACTGAATTCTGGAAAGCAATGGGGCCAGCGTTCTCAATACATCTTTCAACGCCCTTCAACAATCCGTTTTGCGGCAACGAGTAGTAAAGGTCTTTTACATAGATTTAGAAGACAACCATGTTCTTTCCTTCACTTTGCTTTAGAAAATCAATTACACTTCCGGAATTTTTTATCATGAAAGGATCATCAACAACTAGCTGTTTTAGACTATTCTTTAGGAAGTCAGACTGATTTTTGCCAAGTGTGCGCCTCCAAAAGGATAATTCTTAAGGGACATTCCATTTTGTGCGTTTTAGCGGAAAAGAACATGTTAAGACCTAGACCACTGGCCTTTTCTACAGACTGCGCTAAGCAGGTTAGATTCAAGGAGATACACAACTTTTTTGCTTTCAATCTTTCTTTTCACAGATTTACACCTTGTTGCTTATCAGAAACTTTCTCGACAGCATGACGGACGTTTTCTTGGAAAAGGCTCTTTGGCATCACGGAAAAACCACCTTCTTTATCACAAGGCTGAAGACATAAATCGTCTTGCTTCAGGACTCTCAAAACACTTAAAGGGGAAACTTGAGTCTTTGTCGTCGAGTGTTTCTTTAAAACGTCGATGCCCTGCGACACGCCGCTCCCTTGATCACTTGTAGGTGCAAGTTTCGAGACTGTTCCGACCATGGCCAAGAGTTCCGGTTTTGACTGCTTTTGTTCCACAGCGAACTTGGGCCCCAGCTGAAGTGTACGGCGCACCTCTTCAGGAAATGTTACCTCCCCAAACTTTCGGACGTGGTTGTGCGACCTAGACTGCCGTGGAGAGATCAGTTTTCGTAGCCCTGGCAGGACAGTACTCCACAAAACTCAGAGGCCTGGTTGAGCGTTCGAGCGAATTACTGCCATTTTCTCTTGGCACTCGGCAGGCTCTCACCTGTGAAAAGCCTTGCTTGCAAGCAGTCCTTGTACAATCTTGCTTGCCTTCTCCACTCCGCCCGAAGTACCTTGAGAATCCTTTTTGCCATGGCTGACCGAAGGTAGAAGGGTTTCAAACAGAGCTGTGACAGCCGGAGGTAGCACGTTGCAGCGAGCCGGAGGTAGCGCGTTGAAGTTGACTCTTTTAGAAGACCACACTTGCTGGATTTATCGTCCCAGGGATGGAAAAATACGCTTGCCTTTCAGTTCCGCGCATTCAAAGCTCATAAAAACAAACATAGCTCGTTTAGGGTTTGTCAACTACATAAAAAGTCATGCGAGCATGCAATTGAAGATAGCCTTTTCCTGCAGTCCAACAAGTTGCAAGAAGTGGGTTATCCGTTGCACATGTTGGTTTCTGTGGCGGAAGGACTTATCAAAAAGAAAAAAAATGAGAATCCAAGTCTCAGGAAACCCGGGAAAGACAAAAGCCGATAACAAATTCGCAGTCATTCCTTATAAATATATTCTTTCGCACAGTCTTAAAAAAATTGCCAACAGGGTAAACGTTGACGTGTTGTTCTCTGCCCCAAATAAGCTTAGCTCATTATGTAAGCTTAGAACTTTTGAAAACCCAAGTAAAACTGGTTGCACGATCAGGCATCAAAAGCTGTTCGCGAGATGCACGAAAGGTGTTGTTTACAAAGTGCCGTTATCCTGTGGTAAATATTGCATAAGGCCAAACGGGAAGATCTCTAAATGAGCAATTGGGTGAGCATGACTATGTTTGAACAATAATAAAGGGGGGCACATGAGCATACACTGTCTAAGATGCAAAACCAAGGAAAAAACGGTTGTCGTCCTCTTTTCACAAGTGCAAAGCCCTTTACGGGAACAAACGTCAAATTACGCGCCAAATTGTTGAGGCGTTGGAGATAGCGCGAGCTGCCAATGACTGCGTAAGTGCTCCGTCAATTCTGCTCTCACAAAAAGAGATGTCCTATCTTTTATCATTCGAGTGTGACGCTCGATGACTGTTATCTATCTTTCATCACTCTGTGGCAATGCCTTGCAGGCATTATCAAGAGTATAAAATTCTGTTTCGTGCATGTAATAAAATCAGTTGCAAGTGAGCGCTCGTGTTGTCTGTCTTATTCTGTGTCCTTGTTTCTTGCGCTTTTACGTTCAGCATGGAAACCCAACTCGCCCAAACGCGGCCTTTGTCTCACGCTGAAGCTAACTACTCAGCAACTGAGAAGGAGTGTCTAGCGATTGTGTGGGCGACGTCGAAATTTAGACCCTACCTTTATGGAAAACGTTTTACTGTAGTTACAGACCATCAAGCCTTGTCTTGGCTCGCGACTCTCAAATATCCGTCAGCCTGCCTTGTCAGATGAAGTCTGCGCCTCCAAGAATATGGCGTGACAGTGGTGTACAAGTCTGGCCAGAAGCACTCGGACGCCGATAGCCTCTTGCGCGCCCCGGTCGAATCTCCAACGGAGGACGGTAACTACGACGGCAACATAACCTTAAATGGGATCAGTGCAACGAGCCTCGCTGATAAACAACACGCCGACCCGGAACTTCGGTACCTCATGGAGTTTCTTAAAGGTACACGCCCGACTGTCCCGAAGGCTTTCAAGCGCTCGGTAGCGTCACTCTGAGTTCGCCATGGGGTCCTCGTGAAGAAATATTTCGCCGCAAACAATCAACAATACCTTATTGTCATACCGACGAGCCTACGTGACGAAATCCTTCAAGCTTCACATGACGAACCGACTTCTGGACATTTGGGTGTGGCCCGCACGCTTGCAGGGATCAAAGAGAAGTATTACTGGCCCCGCCTTCAGCCGGACGTTGCGCACTACGTCAGACGTGCCGAGGCTGTCAGCGTCGCAAAGTGCTCTCAACCAAATCAGCTGGATTCTTGAAGCCTATAGCATCACCATCGCGGCCTTTCCAGCAGATCGGGAAGGACATGTTGGGCACATTCCCTCTTTTTCTTTCGGGAAACAAATCGATCATTGTTGCAACTGACTACTTGACACGATACGCGGAACCATCAGCTCTGCCAAGCGGCACAGCCCTTGACGTGGCAAAATTTTTCATCCATCAGATCGTTTTGCGTCACAGTGCACCATAGATCCTAATCACCGACAGGGGTACAGCATTCATTCCTGCAGCAAAGTTTACGCCACTGTCATACAGACCACTGAAAGATGATATCCTACCACCCTCAGACGAAAGGTTTAACGGAACGAGTAAACAAAACGCTAGGTGACATGCTTTCAGTGTATGTCGACGTTCAGTACAGAATTTGGGACGAAGTGCTCCCATACGTCACCTTCGCATATAATACGGCCGTAAAGGAAACGACAAACATGCCACCGTTCCGTCTCGTTTACGGCCGCGACGTGACAACGGTGCTGAATGCCATGTTACCGCATGTGGACGACATCGACCGGCATGCGGATCTTCACACCTTCCTGCATCTCTCTGAAGAGGCTCGTCAGCTGGCCAGAGTGAGGATTCTCGACCAACAATGCCGAGATGCCCAACACTATAACCTCCGACGCCGTGATGCTGGGTACACGTCAGGAGACAGTGTGTGGGTTTGGTTTCCCATTCACCGACGCGCACTTAGCGAAAAGCTCCTCTTCCAGTATTTTGGACCCTACAGTGTGATCAGGCCAATTGGAGATCTCAACTATGAGGTCGTTCCTGACGGCTTTGAGAAGTCTCGGCGATGCCTGCACCCTGAGGTGGCACACGTTGTCCGTCTCAAGCCTTACTACGAGCGATAGCGGTTGAGCTGGACTTTCGCGCACGCATCATGCTTTCCCTAGTGAACGTTTTTTTTCTAACATACAGGCTACGCATCGGGACGATGCTCTTTCTTTCCGGGGGCCAGGGACACGGTGCATTCCACTAGCACGCGCCGCAATCAGCATGTTCTACTGCGTACATATTCCTGATCTCGTGCACAAAGTCATACAACGTCTTTGAAGGCACAGTCTCACACATCATAACTAAAGTAAATTCAATACAGGAAGATGTTCCAAAGCACGGGACTGTTGGGAGAAGAGGGGATCTTCTAGATCATAAAAGATGCAGTAAAATTGCAGAAATTGGGAAGCACGAGTATCAAGCTATGAACATTATCGAAAAAAACTGCATGCATAATCCATAAATATAAGCAGTCTTAATATTATTGTATAGTGTTAGTACATACTGTTACATGAGCAGACACTATCAAACATTTTCTAAAAATATGGACTCTGATATGGAAAAAAAATTGTTCAGAAACACGCTGTAAGCTGTGGCAGATCTGATTTATAAAAATTGTCTTCTGACCTAAATAATTAACTAGTTCTAGTAATTTTTGAGGTTTACAAACTCTGGTGGTTAGTGCCAATGGGAAGTTCGAAGCCATGGAAAAGATTGCCGTATCAGTTCTGGCAATGAAGAAAAATTCATTCTTTTAACACCCTGCAGCGCAAAAAAAATCTGGAACTTTTTTTCACTTGTAAAAAATTAGGTGCATGAGGCACACAGGAAGCTCAGTGATAACGTAATGTCCACTGATGTGCTGCAGAGCCTACAGCATCAAATTCAAAATGTCCATGCTCCTATACCACATCACGCACATTCTTTTGCTGTGGCACTGGGTGAAAAAAAAAGGATCGTCATCGCCAATTGCAATATCGTCGTTTTTGAGAGTGAAGGAGCAAACAAACTGAGCGGTGATGGTGCATGGAAGCAGACAGTTTGAATTTGCGAAGTCACTGAAGACGCGAGGTCACTGAATACTTCTTACAGATGGCTGTTCCAAACCATTAAAATAAAAACAGTAATGGCAGCTAGGGCCTCCTGGAATTGTCCGTCTGCGCATAAAAAGCATGTGCACAGCGCGCTCTCGTGCGCACTGTTTCTGAGGGCGTCTTTATTGTGAGCGTGCTTGGAACCAAAGCCCTTGGAGATGGTTACTATGGACACCCTGCTGGGAACACGTGTAAATGTTTGTGTATGGCTGAAAAACACGTCACTGAACTGTTTGCACTGCTTGGCTTGAGCCAGTGCGTGGATGCTGGCGGACAAGAGGCGCCATCTACAAGCTGTGATTTCATATCTTAACTCCGTCTGGTGGATGTGGCGCCTGCATTGTTGTAACACTTCCATGTGTTTGTTATTTTTAATTTCTTCTGGAAAAATACTGAACGAACCGGCTGGGAAAAAAGAAATTCATCGCGAAAATTAGAGCATACGTGCATGCATGAGAAAGCTGAGGTGGTTAGCTGGCAACAGCCAATTGGAGACAAGACAGAGATCACCTCACGTGGCAGGCGCTTTGGGTCCGCTAGCACATTAGTACTGCTCAAGCCAAGCAGTGCAAAGAGGTCATCACTTTTTTCAGATGGATGCGGACACTTGCATATGTTCCCGGCATGCAGTCACCAGGAGCAATCTCCTATGCCTTCCATTCCAAACGTGCTCACAATAAGGACGCCCTTGGGAACAATGCAACTGCGCAACTCAAAAGGACAGAAAATGTGACCCCCCAACCGTGTGCACCAGTGCGTGACGCATGCGCACTGTCCACAGAGCCGCACCCCTTCGGGCTTAACTCTCTGCCGTTACTGTTTTTACTCTAACAGCTTTGGAAAGCCATCTGCAAGAATTTGGCTGGGCAGCGCCAGCATTTCAGACTACTCTAACTTAACAGTGGGACCAATTTCAATTGCGTGTGAAAACAAATTCTAGATTTTCTTCTGCTGCACAGATTTAGAGGATGGCTATTTCGTCGCGTCAAGAAAATGATATGGCATCGTCCTGCCCGTTGGTTTGAATCCTAAATTTGCTCTAGCCACCAGACTGTTTTGGTTAAAAAGATGAATAGTGGATTTCACTTACTTAATAGTATTTTAGATTACTTTTACAGCAAGTGATGCCCACTGCCGCTGACAGCCTGTTCATCGAAACATTTTCTTCTCATTTCAAACTATGCAAATTCCAGATCTTTTTGTTTGCTGAAGCACCTAGTATACGGTATCCAGTAAAAAAAAGGGGGGCTCTGAAACACATTCTGAGGAGAGTACATCAACTCGCTCAATCCCGACATTGTGGTTTCATGAACCCCTGAGCCAAATAATAAACTGCTACATGCTGCACAGAACCCACAACCGCATGCGAAAGTTGGCAAGTCCTTTCTGGCTACTTTTTCATGCTCGCACCCTCCTCTGTTAGATTCTTTCAGCCGTCACACAGCTACCACCATGGCCGCAACCAGTCAGTAGCGTCGCTCCAGTGGGCCAGCAAACTCTGCCACCCGGGGAATTGCCACGTCCGTTGGCGTTGGGGTCGGGAAAGGAGCGCTGACCTTTCACCGTGCAAAGAGTGAAGAGAGAAAAGGGAAAGGCTCGAAGTTGCTGAAATTCAAATTTTACTACACAAAACTCAGCTTTTACAAAATGCATTAACAATTTCTTCCTTGAGTATATTCGTGAAGTAGCGTCTGTCAACATCCCAGCATACTGCACCTTTATTGAAGGGCCCTTTATAAATGAAGGAATAATAAAAAATTTAAGGGGATAATTAAGCTCCGCCTTAAGGATATGAAGTGATAGCGCAGTGGGCTAATTATGCAGAAGGTCATTCTCAACTTTACAGTCACTGAACCCCAGAAGTCCTCATACCTCACCTAGTGCACTAGTGCAGCAGTTAAGCATTGCGTCATTGCCATGTGATGGCAGGTGCTCCCAGCGGTGGGCCTTGTGCGGCCCAGATCGCTTTTCCCGAGCGACCCATTACTAATTAAACTGTCACCTGGGTTGCTCTCTGGGCATCACCTGCCAGAGTCATGCTCGTGATTTTCGCTCGCTACGCCGGCAACACTTAAGGGAGCTCCAAATAACTCCTTGCGATTTTTAATATGAACCGAAGTCTCCATACAAGGGAAACCGCTCTACGTTGTAAATCCATGATTCAATTCTCACTCAGAATAAAGAAAGAAACAAACAAAGAAAGGAAGGAAGGAAGAAAAATAAAGAAAGGAAAAAGAATTTTTTTCGAGACGAAATTGCGCAGTATCTGTCTCACATATCAGTGGACACCTCAACCGCGCGTAAGGGAAAGAAAAAGGAGCCAGCGAGAGAAGAAAAGAAGAAAGAGGTGTGGTAGTGGAGGGCTCCGGAATAATTTCGACCACTTGGGGATCATTTACGTGCATTGACATCGCACAGCACAAGGGTGCATTTTGCGTTTCGCCTCTATCGAAACGCGGCTACCGGGGCCGGCAACAGGTACTATTTTTATGCAATGAAAAAGGAGACTGTTAAAACCAGAAAACACACTCATTCACTCTTTTCTATAGAAAGCGTTCATGTGACATAATGTTAGAAAGTGCGCTGCTACGAGAGCCATGCTCACCAGATGACTTACATGCATGCTTCGGCACCTTTTCGGCACCTGGTCGCAGCGGGACTGTCGCCGAACAATCCGGATTCATATACCGCTCGGACGCAGGAACTACATCATCGTTCACACCTTTGCTTCATTAGATCAGCGAACCTTTTTTCATTTATGTAAGCATCTTCGTCAACCATCATTACATACCCGTTTATGCCCTGAGGCAATAAACATCGCTTTTAAAAATAACCATAGAACAAATCAACAGAGCATATTATCAGTCAGCTGCATAGAGAACTCTGTAGGTTGCAATAAGCGAACTGAACTCTCTAGTTTATTCGAAATTTGAACTGTAAGTAGGCAAAATAATTAAAACAGTCTATACACGGCTTTAAAAGAACAATGTTTAACGTTTGGGCCCGTCGAGTAGAACGCGCGCTAACAAACACAAAAGGGAAGGGTGCCCAGATTACATGTGAAAGATTTTTGTGCAATATTTATTCTTTTGTTTATCACTTTACCAACAGCGCCATGAGGCATTACAGTGGGGGGGGGGGGGGGGGGGCAAGACAAATCAAACAGTCGAAAAAGCAGGAAATGCAGATAAAAAGCAAACAGGCAGGAACTGAATCAAACAAGCATACAAGTATATCTTTCACAGTCATTGAAAAAAAGACAAGGGCTTAATTACACTGCATATTTCACAAAGAGAAAAAAATACATCAGTGCAGGTAATGTTAGCAAGATCATGTGGGAGTTTATTCCATTCGCGAATTGTTTGGGGGAAGAAGGGCATCTTGAAGAAGTTCGTTTTACACCTGATCTCTGCAATGTTAAAGACATGATCAAGACGCAGTGAGACATAGTCGGGATTACGCAGATAATACTCACGGTTAATGCCAGTTTCATTGTGAAAGGTACTGCGGACAAATTTCAGTCTAAGAAGTTTCCTTCGCTGCTGGAGTGATTCCCATCCAAGGTTATTCTTAGCAGCGGATACGCTAAAATTTCTGGAAAAATTGGCATTAACAAATCGGACGGCAAAATTCTGGATCCTTTCATTCTTGTGAAATTCTACCTGCAGCCAAGGATTCCAGACACAACAAGCATATTAAAGTACTGGTCTATTGTTAGTTTTATACACGAGCTCTTTGGCATTAGGTGGTAAATTCTTGGCATTTCGGTGAAGAAATGATATGGTCACGAGTGCGGAGACGACTACAATGTCTGCAGTGACAAAGCCTGAGGGTATGATGAGGGTAAGAAGCTACAATCATAGCGATTGTCGATGAATCTGATTAAATGTTTTTTTAATTTATTTCATTTGACTGATGTCACGCGCGCAGTGAGAGTACAAAAATTGAAACGTATTTCATTTACTGAGGAATAGTAATTTGTAAGCCTTTAGTTTGCGTAAGCCTTTAGTTTGCGTTCCTTGGTTGCACTTCTGAGACTTCGTTAAAGGTAGCCCTGTTTGGGAGGTCTTTTCCTGAAATGTTATTATTGCAATCATGCCATTTTAAGTTATGCCCAAAATAACATCCAGCCATTTCAACTCACGTGGGCCAAGCAGTTTCCATTATTACTGCAAGAGAAATGTAGCTGCTTCTTTTTGTTAGTAGAAGCCAACGCTACTGTTTTCCTAATATTAATTTTCATTTGCCAATTATTTCTGCATTCGCGAAACAATGAAAAATTCTTTGTTTAGTTCCTGTTGATCATGAGTGTTAGTAACACTGCGGTAAATGCCGCAGTCATGAGCGTATAGGCGCAGCTTCGCTACACTGTCACTGATGACATTCACGACATCATTGATGGAAATAACAAATTATAGAGGTCCCACCACAGAACCTTTAAGCATGCCTGATGTCAATGTGACTGACTATGACTGTGTATGGTTAAAAGTCACGAACTGAGATCATTAGTGTAAGTAATAGGTTATCCTGTAGAGTAGTTAAGAGCCCTTAAATATTGTACGCAGTTTGTGCAGAAGGTGTTTATGAGAGACCATGCCGAATGCTTTCGAATAATCAATAAGAGTGTCGTCGTTTGCTCATGGTTATTTAGTGTGGCAACTATGTCGTGCGCAAATTCCATGAGCTGTGTGACAGCGCAGTAACCGAATCGAAATCTATGCTGTTGCTGTGATTGTGACGAGTCAAGTGCTGGACGATGTGCTTGTGAATAATGAGTTCAAGAAGCTTACAGCAAGTGGAAATGAGTAAGATCGGTGTATAATTAGCTGTTAGTTGTCTATCACCTGATTTATAAACCGGGACGGAACTGCCACTTCTCCAAGCTTGAGAAACGATTGGCGTGTTTGGAGATTTTTCGAATATGTCTGTAATGTAAGGCACATTCCATTCGGAGTACATTTTTAAGAACTTGTTAGGTATGTTATCTGGGCCCGCACTTTTAGTATTGCCAATTTTTATTAACAGACCGTGAGAGCCCCGCGTGATATATTTCGTGTCTAGGCAAGAGATGACCTGAACTGCGATTGAAAGGAGGAGTGAAACTATCATCAAGGTGATTGAAAGAGTGGAAATAGTTATTAAGCATTAAAAGATGGAGGTAGGACCAGCACGAGATTTTTGAACTTATAACTTCGTCATTCCCTGCTATTTGTTGTCCAACGCCCTCTCTCACTGGGATCAGCTCCTCAACAGGCGGATGCCAAGAATTCAGTAGAACAGGACGAAAAAAAAATTCAATCAGATTTTGGCTTTTCATTGAATATATGGCTTCCTTCAAGTGCTTACGAGAAATCTACAAGCAGCTGTTACTCCGAGAAAGCAGTGCGCGAAGAAATGCGAGGTCATTATTCTCACTTTCCTCATCTATAATAACGGTATAAGTAATATAGTTACATAGTTATAGCAAATTGTGGTTAATTGCGTTCAGGTGTACGAACACAAAGGGACGCGGTTTTGTAAGTTCTAGCGGGAACCGGCAGCACTGAACAACTTTGCAGCTTGCTTCTTGTTTGTGCAAAAAGCATGAGAATTACTGATTCTAGCTTTCCTTTGGGGCTAAACGCTCAAAATTAGCGTTGCAGGTTTTTAATTCCCCCTCTGTATAAGAGCGGCAGCACTGTCATCCCTGAAATTTGAGTTCAAATTCTCTCCAAAGTGCGTCAACAGCCAGGCGCTCTGCTGTCGCACTAGACGTTTCGTAACGCCAGCCAGCAATTTCTTAATTATCTTCAGTTTATTTCTTTCCACTCTGGAGGAACTAAGGACTGTTTTTCCCTACGAGGTTTTCAACCATCGGCGAAGAAGCGCGTGTCAATCGTGTGGTCTCAAATGACGTGTGGTTATTTCTAAGCTCACCACAGAACCATTTTTAACGCCGCCATTTTGAACTAATTAAGGCGCGCCTTCTAGCCCGTGAAAATCGCTAACACTATTTCTTGCAAGCCGAAAACTTATTGGCCTTTAACTTCAAGGTAGACGCCAACAAGCCGTTTATGATCGTATCAATTCGGTGCAGTGGTCTTTTTAAGCGATATTTATTGCCCCAGGGCATAAGAAGGGGTATGCAATGATGATTGCAAGAAAATGATGATGGTTAGAAGAATGAAAATAGGCTGAGAAAGCTAATGAAGTGAGCGATGATGCGTAACCTGAATCGGAAGGGTATATGACGAAGGACTGTTCAGCGAGAGACCCGCTGGCGCCAGGTGCCAGATTATCGTCGGCTTCAGCGCCGGGCAAACCCACACCAGACCGCGTATGCCGACCTTAAAGGTCATAAGTGTGCACATTAATGACATCTAAATAAATGAGAATCATATACCATTTCATGTGGCCGGGAACCTTTTCATGGGGTATTGGGAATAGGGAATAGACGTTGCACAACTTGTACAAGAGGCTGTTGATATGGAATACACCATTGCGTGTGACAGGGAAAGCTTTTTTTTCTTCATGTGTGGTGTCTAGTGGCATTCGCCTATAATCACATGTTGTTCCACCATTGTGCATGTTTCCTGTCTTCTAATCAGTGCAGCGCGCACACCACTTGAAAAAAGGAGTTGACTCCTTGCTTCGTGTCACTGTTCACCTTTCTGCTGGCGACACAAAAGCGGTATAGTCGTCTCTCTTTCCCACCATCACAAAAGACGAAGGGAGAGAGAAATAGTTGTTGTTTTTTAAATGGTTTATGAGGTTTAACGTCACAAAGCTACACAGGCGATGGGGACGCCGTATGCAGCGTCCCTCATAGTATTGGTGCGGCTGTGGCTCGTAAAATGCTAATGGCGATTTTCAAGAACTACAGGCGGCGCCGCAGCCTGTAGCCAAGATGGCTACTATAAATAAGACCAGGCCGATGCGGCTGCGCGTTCTGCTCAGAACGACGGACTTCCAGTGAGGATCCCAATATCAAGACCTGACGCTGCGTGTGGGCTTCGCCCTGTGGCGCTGGAGCTCACACTTTCAGCGTGGAACACGGGAGAGTTTTGCAACCTCCGTCTCAAGGCACTGGACCCTGGACTGCGTCTTCGTCTTCCACGTAACTTAGCACGTCACGAAGATACATTGATCGGTGTTGCTCTTACTAGCCACTATGCTTTCCAGATGGGGATGGCCGACAGCCCTGCCTGTGAAAGCTGTGGTTGTGAGGAGCCCATCGCTCACCTTCTCTGGAGTGCCCTGCATTTGCGAGTGCAAGACAAACACTGTGTTGTGCCCTGGACCACCTCGATCGTCGCCCATTAACAGAGAAAAAGATCATCGGTCCGTGGCCACAGCAGTCGACTGCCCTCAAGGCATACATGGCACCCTTTGCCTACCTGAGAGCGACTGGATTAAGTGACAAATGGTGACAGCGTTGTGCGTGTGTGTGTGTGTTATGCCTTTTCCTCTTCTCTCTTTCTCCTTTTACTCCCCTAATTCCTCTTCCCCAGTGCAGGGTAGCCGACCGGAACCCCTTCCTGGTTAACATCCCTGCTTTTCCCTCCTCCTCTTTATCTATCTATAAATAGCAGTCTTTCTGATCGACCTTGGAGCATTAACAAATTTCCTTAATTGCACGATTGAGTCACGTTTTTTCATTGAAGGTGAGCGCCTACATTTAACTAGACCTTTTGTGTTAATCGGTACAAAAGCAGAAAACCGAAGGAAAACTTCAGATCATCGGCCTGTGTCTGCAAACGTCCGCCGGGCATGCGGAACCGCGCACGAGCCTCGCCCCCATCCGGGACGCTTTTAGCGATGTGAAGAGCACCACAATTGAATGTTGGTACACGGTGAGAAACAAAAAAAAATTCTAGCTCCTCTCGGGTTTTGCCGCAACATTGTTAGCGCAAGCAGTCATTACACAGCGCTGAGAGCCTGAATAGTTCGTAATGCTCACGCATCGACCGTTGTGGGCATTCATTCATTCATTCATTCATTCATTCATTCATTCATTCATTCATTCATTCATTCATTCATTCATTCATTCATTCATTCATTCATTCATTCATTCATTCAATAAGCTGCACCCTAGTAGCATTTGCGTGTGGCCATCACTTCAGCCGAGCAAACAACGTGTTATATGTACGTTAATGAGGAGACTTGAATGCTCAGAGTGCTCGATCAGTGTCCTGTGGAACAAATCAGCGCGCAGGCCTTACAAAAATGAATATCGAGTTTCCTTTGAACTTTTATAGGGAGCCTAATGACTCTAAAGGATCTCTATGGGAACTCGCCGCTTATCGAGCTAGCTCATTAAGTATTCTGTTTGATCTTTAACGAGACCTCACTGTAAAATCTTGGTCTTCACGCAGTCAACAGAGATTTTATAGAATTGGCTCAATAAGAGTTCATAATGAGTCGAATTTTATAGAGGTTGCTTTGTGCCTTTACTATATGAACTCGCTCCGTTCGTAGTCGAAACAATTTCAACAGAATTTCCTCTGTAAGACTTTATAATGAGCGGAATTTTTAGAGCTTGTTCTGTGCCTTTTCTTTGCGAACTCTCTCCGTTTCGAGTCAAAACAGATTCTATAGAACATGTTAGCTAAGACTTTAAAATGAGTCTAATTTTATGAAGCTTGTTTCGTGCATTCGCTGTATGAACTCTCTCTGTTCTCAGTCAAAACAATTTCAATAGAATTGCCTTTGTAAGACTGTATGACAGTCAAATTTTATAGAGCTTGTCTCGTGCTTTAGCTATATCAACTCGCTCCGTTCGCACTCAAAACAAATTCAATAAATTGTTCCATTCGCTCCATTCGCAGTCATCTATTGAATTCTCTCGGGAAACGTCTTTAAGAGCCAAATTTTATAGAGATTGTTCAGTGTCTTCACTGTATCAGTTCGCTCCATTCGCGGTGAAAACGCGATAAAATTTAAAACCATAGCAAACTGCACCTGAGCACGCTAGAAATAATTCAATGCAAACATATAGGATTACATTTCAAAGGCACCGCTGAATCAACCACTGACCTTGAGAAAGAATTCGGCAGAACTCAGCGGCTCATATATGTATACGTTTCCTTTATTTAGTAAAAAACAACCTCAATGCCAATGAGATCCCTTGAAATATCCCGAAATGGGATAAACAAAGCATACAAATATCTGTAAACAAATATTCTTCCTGGATGAACGGCAAAAGAAGATCAGCTCTCACTACTGACTAATTAGCGCTAATAGGAGTAGCCTTGTTGATTGCCCAAGTTACTGCATACACAATTTTTCGAGCTCGTGTTGATTTGTGTCTGTATAAGATATTTCCTATTTTTCCTTCGGCAAAAAATGGGCCATTTTCCCGTAACGTCCTTTGTATAGCATAAACATTGCGCACGTGCTCTACCACAAACGGTGTTTGTCGACGAAGCACATGACGCACTGCAGGACAATAATTCGGTGCAGTATTAGCAGAGCAGTTCAAAAATTTCGTGAGTCACGTTTCGTTCATAGCAAAAACACTTATACCACGGCTTCGCGGCCCGTCCTAGGGTCAGGAGATTGGTGCGGCGCTCAGGACTGGCAAAGCTGCGTTTCTCCACTCCGTCTCGATTGCAGCGGGTCGAGGGTGCATTTGATCTGCGCATAAATGTTTTGGCAGTGCTTCGCCTAATCCCTTTATCGCCTAAAGAACACAAGCCAGAAGCGCGTGCACGAAAGGCGCGCGAATTTTTTGACAATACATTTCTGCCTCTAAAACATGTTTGGCCAGAATGGTAAAGATTCCTTCAGCTGTGAAGAGAAGGTGACTTCGAGACTTTTGCAAATTAAGTGCCATGCCCACGCAGATTCCCGCGTCCTCCCAGCACGCCCCGGCCCCAACCGAGAATATCTACAGTATTTCCCCCTCAATTTATTCCAAGCGACAGAATATTTAACCCGAGTGCCATTCAATTTAATCCAGGTGCCACAGAAATTATTCCAAGCGTCAAAGCATTTAACCCAAACGCCAGCGAAGTTAATCCTCATGCATTCTCACACTGGACCCCTCAAACATAAAATGCGGTCTACAAATCCCAGACGCGTTATAGATGAGTTGTTACTTACGAAGCATTAGACACCCAATGAGCCAGTAATAATAAGAACTTTTTTTAATCATAACAGATAAGGGCCGGGTATTTATACCACCCACCACATCCACCGAAGTACAGGGTGAGCACGAAGCATATTGCAGATATGCATCGGCGGTGTCCTGCAACTCGCATCATTATGTCACACCTTTATTATCCTGATAAGATTTAACGACTCACACTAAGGTGATGACCAGGATAAACTTCCTGTGATCAGCCGACAGTCCACTAACATGACTTCGCATCAATTGCAACCTGACGTCTCACATTCTCAACCTGTCAGGTGGATATGGAACGAAACGTTATGTCGAATGTAATGACGCTATCACCTCGACACACCTTTAGCTAGCACATTCAATGTGTTCCTACATGACACTAATAAACTGCACAAAGATGTGCAATTTTTCCCGCCTTATAAAGTCATGTGACTTTCAGCAAAGGGGAGGCACTTTCGCGACCCAACAACATTGGTATCGAATTTCCCTGGACAATACGGCTATCCTTTGCACACACCTATTTCGTTGATTCCACTCTCCGGTCTCACGCGACTTGCAGTATCATGCATCACACCATGTCCCTATTGCAATGTTATCGCTATCGCTAACTCTAAACGCTTTCGCGGCGTCACTGCAAGTTGTGACGTCTCATGGAGCGACTTTCATCATGACGGGACGTTATGGCAACCCTGCAGTGATGGGTGTCAAACCAATCGGTTTTCCCTCTGTAGTAAGGCTGTCGTGATGATGCATGTTAGCCAAGTCATCATTCGGCGTCATGTGACTTGCAGTATCATGAATGACGACCACGTCACTTTCGCAACCCTATGACGTTGGGTATGAAACAAATCGTTTTTTCGTGCGGAATAAGGCTGTCGTTAGGTCGAAAACACTTTTGATGCGCACTATGAGCTGTGACATCACATGGATCGACTTTAATCATGACGAGACTTTATTGCTACCTTGCAGTGATGGTATTCAAACGGTTCGGTTTTCCTAGTTTAGTAAGGCTGCCGTGAAGATGATACATTTTCGCCGAGTCATCATGCGGGGTCACGTGGCATGGGGTGTCGTGAATAGACTCGTCACTTTTGCAACCCTATGAAGTTTGGTATCAAACGAATCGGTTTTTCTAGCGTAATAAGGCTGTAGTGAAGATAATTCATTTTCGTCGAGTCATCATCCGGTGTCACGTGACTTGGAGGATCGTGAGTCATGACACGTCACTTTGACGACCCTATGATGTTGGGTATCAAACCAATCGGTTTTCCTAGTGCAATAAATCTGTCGTGAAGATGATACATTTTCCCCGAGTCATCATCCGTGGTCACGTGACTTGGAGGATTGTGAGTCACGACACGTCACTTTGACAACCGTATGAAGTTGGCTATCAAACCAATCGGTTTTCCTAGCGTAATAAGGCTGTCGTGAAGATGATACATTTTCGCCGAGTCATCACTTGAGGTCACATGACTTGCAGTATCATGCATCACGACAATTCTCTTTGGCAACCCTATGATGTTGGGTGTCAAATCAATCGGTTTCCTAGTGTGATAAGGCTACCGTAAAGATGATTCATTTTCGCCGAGTCATCATCCGTGGTCACGTAGCTTGGAGGATCGTGAATCACGACGCGTTACATCGACAACCCTATGAAGTCGGGTATCAAACCAATCGGTTTTCCTTGCGTAATAAGGCTGCCGTGAAGGTGATACATTTTCGCCGAGT